>CM075853.1:26832945-26921381 GCA_037975125.1 Latrodectus hesperus | reverse complement strand
TCTTGTACAGGTGAAGATGAAGATGAAATACGTCCTCTTAAGAGGCAAAGAAGAATTTCATCTGATAGCAGTAAGTATGATAAAAATTGGTTGCTTCATTTATTGACAATACATGAAATAGTATTAATGTAATTATAATTAATAAAAATTTTAAAAATTGAGTTTATGTGTAATTTAAATATTTTTGTTTTCTTAATTACAAAGTTGTTAGCTTTCAGAATGTTTCAGAGACGTTGTTGATGTATAAAAATATGTAGCAGAGTTGAGAAGTTTCTAATAATTCTTAATATTGCAACTTTCAATATAAATTTCGATGAATCATATATTCAACAATAATTAAAGTGAACAATTAATTTGAGAACTAAAGCTAAATGCCTCATCTAGTAATGCTTAAGCAAGGGTCACATACTTACAAGTAATCTGTGATATTAAACTTAAAAGCACACCAGATCCCTTGAAGCATTAAGGGCTTAAATACAATTGTACTTCTGAAGTATTTTTAGTGGTTTATGAAATAATTGTGTATTAGTAACTAAATCATTAAACAAATTAATATTTTGAGAAAAATATAAACTTAGTAAACAAATCTTGTTAGTTTAGCTTCAAATCTCATTCAGTTGGAAAATGTGTTAAACTAATGTCATTGTATTAATGTTGATACAGGATTCCAAAAATTTGTTACGAAACTAACTAATTTGATACTATGTCTGCACAGGATGGCTTTTGACAGTTGTTTTGATCAGCAGTTCTCTGATTTTAACTTACAAATGTTTTAATTTCAGATGAAAATATACTTTGATGTTTTTCATCTTTAGTATGCTTTAGTACACTTTCTTCAGATTCTAAATGTTCTTTAGCTTGTAATATCCACTTTTCAATTTTTACGGAAATAATCACATTATAAATGAAAGGGGAGACAAAACAAAATTAATATATATCAAAGACTGAAAATTACATAATTTAAGATCACCATTATTGTTATCCACTTTCCTCCTGTTAAAATATCTTTAGTTTTTATCAACAATATGTAAATAACTAAATGTTATATTTATTATATAATAAGAGTTAGCAGCTGCATATTCAATTCTCCAGCATTTAAATTTCTACAGCTTCTTAGTTGGCAATTTTAACCTGGGGATGGATATTTGTAATAGTTACAAATTTTAAAATTTTCGTCCTAATTAGTTACTGATCCTGTGCAAAAATGTACTGTAAAGCTGAAATTGTTAGTTTCAATTATATAAGTTAATCTTTGAATGAACAATGAAATCTCTTTATGGAGAATTGTTAAATATAGACGAAATCATCAAAAGCCAACATTATTCATTTGACATTTTTATGCTAATAATTGTATAAGATCAATAATACTTTGACTAAGTTGTGCTATCTGCCAATAATCTTCTACCTTGTTGAATTGTCCTTCATTATTGAATTAGAAATTCTTTTAGTATTTGTCCACTGAACATTTATGTTAACCTATATTTTAATGAGTGTACTGAAATAGGATTTTATTTACTTTTTCAGGTTTAATTTAAAGCTCTTTCATTGGATTTTTTAAAAGTTTTCATAAAATTAATAAAATTTTTAATTAACAAGAATTATTTCGGTCACTGGGATGTCACATAAAATTCCTGTCAATTAATTAATCCTGTAGATGCTGTAATGATTTAGAATCCACTTTAGGATAGGGTCTAATTAGCCCTTGTGTGTAAATGGGTTACAATTGATCAACAAACCAAACTCCATCTTTAAATGGTCACAAGTTGATGCAGCTGTTAGAATAACATGTAAATATTGGTGACTCTTAGTCAATTTAAGATTATCTTATAGAAACTAATATAATTGTTTTGAAATTGAAGAATTTTCTTTTATAAAAATTATTAGTTTGAACATACTTAAAGGAAAATAACTGTTAGTTGGAATTTAAGTAAATTTTGTATAAGTTAAATTTAAATAAATTATGCATGTTAAGATTAATAAACTGTTTATAATATATCTTGTTCATAATTTTTAAGGTGAATCAGAGATTCATTTTGACCAGGTGGAAGAAGTTGATGTTGCTGTATTTCCACAAAATGTGCAGCCTGTTATGAAAAATACGAACTTCACAAAAAAAGGTAATTTGCATATTTCCTTTACATTTGTTTTCTTCCGTTAATTTTTGAAGTATTGATTTTTTTGAAATCATTTGTATGATGTGAATAAATTTAATGTAAATAATTTAGATTATGTTAATTTGTAAGCATGAAATAACTATTGCACCATAAAAGCAGTATTTTTTCTAAAATAAAAAATTGAAATTTTACTTCGACTGAATAAAAATAATTCTATTTGAATTATGTAAAATGAAAGATAACCAACTCTTTATGTTTGACAAGTCTACTTATATATGAAGTAGTAATTTTTAATAACTTCATTCTTTGTGGCAATCAACTATCACACTGTAAGTACATTCTAAAATTTAAGTTGTATTTTAAAATATTAAGGAAGACAATCTGTATGGAAAAATTTATTCTTATTTAAACTTTCAAGCATATGAAAATCTTAAAAATAATTTTATTTCTATTTTTGAAGAACTTGGGAAAACCATTGGTTAAACTTATACAAACTTTGACAGAAAATAGTTTTTATAGCTGTGTCTTAAATTTTATTTTTGAAGTTAATTTTGTAATGGTGTATAGTAAAGACGTATAGCAATTTAGAACAGAATACATTCAGTCATAAGTAAAGTGTACTTAATATTACATTAAATTTTTAATTTGAAATAATTTAGTTACTACAGAAATAACTACTTGAAATAATATGTATATCTACATTATTATACAAAGTTATATCTACATTATTATTAAAACATTCTATGCTTTCTTTCGCATTCTTTAAAAAGTTTTGTGCAAGATTGTTTTTCTGATTTCAAAGATGATTGAAATTGTAATTAGATAATGTCATATGACACATTAATTTAAACATTCTTTTTTTAAGCTGTTCTGTTAAATTACAATTTCTTCCAGCATTGAGGAAAGGAATTATTTTAGTTGTCTAACAAATACTGTTTTGTACTACGGAATAATAAATACTTTCTTAATATATTTGCCATGTCTTGATAAAATTTCCTTTATCTTTTTAGGCAATAACTTGGAAAGCAGACCAAGGGATGGCAAAGGCCGATTTGTCCACTGTAAGTTTTAATTTTGGTTTAGGAATTTTTATTCTGCGTGACATGGTGTGTGAAAAATTTATGCTAGTCTTTTTATATTATATTTTTTAATAAAAAATTTTAAGACCCGAAAAATTTTATTTGTTATTCTGTTCTTCCTTTTTTGTAAAATAATTTGAATTTAAGGTCATCATGTGACAAAGGTCATTTTTTTATTTTTAGTTGATAAGTTTTGATTCCACAAATTTTTTCACTGATAACTTTTCCAGATTTCTTGCAAATTTAACATAATTATTTTTCAAAGTAAGGTTTTTGTTTAGGTTTTTTCCATAAGTCATTTATCTACATAAATGACATAGGGAAAATCTTTCTTTCTTGAGCACATCTTTCTTGAGGATAGAGTAAAAAATTTTTAAGTAAAAATTTAATTAAAAATTGTCTTAAGATAAATTTCAATTAAGTATAAAATATTCTTTGAATCAATATGTAAAAATAATTCAGTCAAATAGATTCTTCCAAAACCTGAAATTTAAATATTTTTTATATTTAGTGTAAGGTTTATCATCACGTAATTTAGGTAACTAATGTTATGAGATTAATTTTTATGTTAGTAGTTATATGTGCTTCTCTTTGAAAGCTCAAGTAATCAGTTAACTTATTAGTATAAATTTAGAATTAGTATAAATTTTATTAGAAAGAAATTCCAGAAGATTTTTCTATTAATTTTCCAATAATTTCATTTTGATATCAAGTTTTTCTGTTTTATGAAAATCATGCATTCTTGTAAGAATTAATATAGATTTGATTCTGTTTAAGCTTCATGTTAATTTGAGCGATTTCTCAGTATATGTTTTTTTAAGAGGGTAAAACTGAAAATGTATTCTTAAGTTTTCAAATTTATATTAATAAATATTTGTGTGAAATAAAATACTTCTGTTTGTATAAGAGGCATTTTTTAATGCATATTAAAGAATACAAATTAGGGGGAAATGACTACTCACATCTTTGAAAATGAATAATGGGCGATTTTCTTTTGTGCTTCTTGTGAGTATTCTAAAATTGAATTTTCGTTTTGTTGTAAACAATTTTATTCATTGAATTACTTCCTTTAATTTTGTATTTAACTGTTAACATACTAAAATAGTAAAATTTTTTAAATATATTTATAGGCCCATTTTCATTGCCTGGTCATCGGGGAAAAAAAATCAGGAAAACTGAGGTTAACAAGTTAACCGAATCGAGTTTCCTTGGGGTCGGTGTAGATCCATATAGTTTGCTTAATCTACCGTCATTGACTAGATCAAGTGTTAAGTTTCATTGACATGAAGTAAGTTGCAACTGCATTGATATTCTTCAAAATTTGAAAAATGGGATTTGTAAAATAATATTGTCAATCACCTTTTATCAACTAATTATTGTCAGTGAAATTACACATAAGAAAATGGCTGTCTTATCAAAAATATAAAATTGCATCCAAATCTTACTGTATTCTAATAATTATAGCATCATTTTTATTCTGATTTGAATTCTCACATACTCTAATAAATTTTGAGAAAAATGGTTATTCTCTTGGACAATATTTAATTTGTTTTCTTACCTTTTCACATTTTGGTTGGAAAATTGCCATTTAGTTGTCTTTTATGTATTGTGTAGCAATTTTAAATTCTAGTCACATGATTTATTTACCTAACTCATCGATTAATGGAAAGTTTTTTAAAATTAAATTACCTAAATGTCGTATTAACATCTTTAATAAAATTAATGAAATCTTAAAAGTAAGATTTAAAAAATATAAACATCCTTAAAATATCATAACATTTTTTTATCTTATTTTGATGGTTGATAGGAATAGCTCTTTATAACTTTGGTTTTCCATTTTTAAGGAATTTGGGATATTTTTGAAATTTTCTCTCTCTTGGCTACATATAGTTGAAGGAAGGAATAATTTGTATGATGACAGCATATAAATAAAAGGAGTGAAAAATATATTTTCTGTTAATTTGATATTTACCTAACCAAGCATGGGTTAGTATAAAAAGACTTTTCTGTGAAGAAAATCTTTTAATCATAGATAGGAGTTTTAAATTGAAATTGCTTAAATTTATTTTTTTTTTATGGTGCAATGCATTTTTGATGTACATATAACAATATTTATTTTTCATATGCACACAGATATACAGAATGTGAAATACTAATCAAAAAGTTTCTGACTGTAGAATTATTTTTTATAATTAATGTGGATAATACTATCGAAGTATTAGGTTAGTGAGAAAATAAGTCTCTTCTTTCTATTGTTGTTTTCTTAATTTGTAGAATATTCCTTGAAGATATAGTAACTAGTATAGATAAATTAATAAATGTTATCAAATGTTGTAGATTTGTTATTCAAATTTTTCCAAAACAAGCTGTCAAAAAAATGCTAACATTATTTGTTGTAAGAGACATAAGAAATTTACGACACTGAAACTAGAAAAGGTGACACAGTTAATAAAAAAAACTTACTAAGATCACTGGGAGAGAAATTCTAATCATAAAAGTACTGCTCACATAAAAGAATGAAATCGATTTTTATGATTAGATTAGAAAAAATTGTATGATTAGAAAAAATTATATATATAGTAGTGCAAAGAAAACCTATGTCAATAAAAAAAGGTAAACAAAAATTTTTTTTAATGTTGATTTTTTAAAATACTTAATACAATAAATTGGACTGTAAGGTTGTATAAAATGAGAAATGTTTTAAAATTTTTTCTGTTGGCATTTTTTGTTTTACCAGATTTTTTTTTAAGAGGGGGGGGTAATCTAAAAAATTTAAGATGTTGAATTTTATGTCTGGCATTTTGTAAACTCAGTTCACATTGTAATCAAAGATAAAGGCTGTTCATTGTATATGTAATAAGATGAATTATCGTTAATTTGAATTGACATTTAACTGTTAGTGTTTTTTTCTTCCACACTTTAAGATTTGGTTAATTAAAAACTAAATATTCACTTATTGCAGACATAAAATTATCATTTTATAAGATGTACACCGTTTAGTAAATTTATTGGTACAAACAAAAATTTTTTTGTAATTATTAAAAGTCATACTAAAATTATTAATTTTTATCTTTTCGTCATGAAACACAACTTCTAGAATATTCATAATCATTGTCTTCTTTCAGCATTCTATTTAAATTTTATATTTATTTTAATTAATATTCATACATTCTTTTACAATCCTCCATAAATTTCTGATGGAATTTTCATCAGGAGAACTAACAGATCAATCATAAACTGCTAATTTCTGTTCTTGAAAAAATTTTTTCGTTAGTATCTAAGTATATGGAGCCAGATCTTGTTGAAAAATACCAACATCAGTGAACATTTGTATAAGAGCCATAATTTTTCGATTTATTATAGATATGTATTATCTATTAAAAATTAAAAAAATTACTTATTTAGCAATGTATTTATAAATAACTAAGAAATGAAAAAAAATATGGAGTGATTAAAAATTATATATAAATGCCTTAGAATGTGGATTTGAAACTGTATTATTTTAAGAGTTAGAAAGTAAATAGAAGAATAATTTAAAGTTTCTTTTATTAAATAATTATTTGGAAAAAGTCGTGTTGGAAACTTTATTTAATAGTTCTATTTATTTTGTTTTCAATAAATATATTTATTTGAAAAATGGTGTTCTATACATCTTAATGCACTAAATCTATAAGAATCAATTGAAGATATTATAAACTCTTAATCTATATATACCTATATATCATAAAATGTACATAATGCTGTAATATATATAATATTGATTATTTAATTAAAAATTGTTATTGCTGTAAATTCATAGGCTCTTGAAATGATTTAATAGAATTCTGAGTTGACTAAAAATATTCTCATTAATTTTTGCAACAATTTATTTCTAATAGGAATGAACATTAGATTAAGAAGCTTGTTGGAAAAAATGGAGATATCAATTATTTTGAATGATGGTAAGTTTTTTCTCCACATTATTTTTTACATACCATCATACTTTTTGTACTAGAGTGTTATCTCATCGATTGCCAAAAAGTATGCTGTTAAAGCATTTAAGTATTTTTTTTTGAAAATATTTGTTAAAATAAAAGCATTTAAAAATTAATTTTTATAAAATATAGGATAAAATTATTTTGTTATTCCTATTGCAATAGTTTTATAGACATGGTTATTGAAAAAATTTTCATAAGTTGAAAATACAGATGTACGAGTTTAAATTTGCAATTTTCGGCCAGGTACTTATTTGAGGAAGTTATAAATATGAAATCTATGTACACTTCAATCTCTTTTGAATAACCAAACTATGTCTCAAATTTTAGGCTAAACCATTGCTTAAGGCACTTGCAAACAGAATTTCATTTCAATGGCTTCATTTCCTGCTCATTGTGGAATTATGGTCAATGAAAACTCAACTTTTGAATAGGGAATAAGAGTTGGAAGATTCTGGAGGAGGAGTAGAGAACCATAGCCAGTTTTTCAAGAAAGACTGCAGTGGCTTTAAGGATCATCTCCTTAGGAATAAGAGTGGTGCATTCCCTAACGGTGTCTCCTGTGATGAATGAGTTGAATTGTGCTTTCTCAATATGAGAAATTGTCAAGATGTTTTGGAGAGCTCATGTACTAAAGGACCTTAAGGTAAATGTTTACAATTAACTTTTGTGTTTGTAATTATAGAAAATATTACTTTTTAAAAACGTAAAATATCTGTTTATTTTTGTATTAACTTTCCATATTATTTCAACAAGCAAAAACAAATTTAAGAAAAGGGAAAAAATTATATTTTATACACTTCATTTATTGTGCACAGAAATTTATTCTGTTTTAAGTTTAATTTTGTATTTTATAATAATGGACAAAGTGTGGTGGTTAATTATTAATCAGGCTATATATTAATGTATTTTTAAAGCTTATCCTTAAAATTTCATTTCTGAGCTCGGCATACCATGATTCTTTATGACAATTGTTTTTAAATGTGAATATTTTATTTTTTGATGAATAACAATACAAATATTTTTCTAACCAAATATTTGAGACAATAAAGCCTCTAAATGAAAAGTTGCTTCATCTGTTAATGAAGTGTTTGAAATAAGTAAACTATAATGCTTCTTATGTTTTAGCTACCTTAATTTTATATTTGGTTTGACATTTATAAATTCATATGATAGCAAACATTTATTAAAGAGCAGTTTCTGAAATTTTATTAAGATTTATAACACTAATTAAAATGCAGTAATTAGTGTCAATAATAAGATCTCTTAATTTTAAATATGTTTTGGCATGTTTTCAAGTATAATATCAATAACCTTAATTATAAAGAACTTAGAGGTTAATGCCCATTGTTTTGAGCTGTTTAACTGATTCACATTACATAAGTTACTTCAGGTATTAAATTAAGCTTTTCAGTTAGAGTTAATTTTTTGTGCTATCAGGAGTAATGCATATATGACTCTTTTTTAAAAGAAAGGAAAAGAGCTTCATGCTATTATCTAGAAGCGAAGGTAATCTTATACAGAATATTGCATACCTTATAAAGCAAAAATGTTGCATAGTACATGGTTACGCAAATAATTCTGGCAATTCATATCAGTATTCATTGTATTTTAAATTAATTACACAAGTAACTTAATAAGTATCCAAAATTTTTTTTGAAAAGAAGCCAAGTTTTTTAATCATAAGTTAGCCAGTGTGTGTGTATGAGATCAACATAGATTTAAACTTCCCTGCATTGCAGTTTTAATTTAATCCCAAATGAGGATATGGCTAAAAAATAGTACTTTTTTTAAACATGAGATAATTTTCATGTTCATAGATTTTAGAAAGTTTTCTTTTTTGTCTCTGAAATTCATTCACTGCTATTGGACTTTAAATGAACTTAATTTTTCAGAAATGATTTTTAAATTATCAATGCATTTTTGAGATTTTCTTCTCATTTTATTTTAGAGGGCTAAGTAAAAGAAATAATTTTTTATTTTCTTTCTTTTTGGGTGAACTGTACCTTTTTGAGATGTATTGTTTGTGATGAGAGTTGAATTAGTATTCTTCATGTTAGAAGGCACTAATATTTCTTAATCTATGGAAGAAAAAGCATTGAAAATGATAAAAATTAAAATAATCATGGTGATACTTAAAATGCTATTTTTCCAACATTTCAAATGATACTTGGTGGAAGGGAGGGGAATGGAGTTTGATGATAAAAAGGACTTTCCTAAAGCTTACATTCTGCTGAGAGTGAATGTAGCCTTCACGTGCAAAAAGTGACCGACTCTACAATGAGACTGAGAAGTGAAACAAGCTAATGAGGAGATTTTAAGAAACACATTTTTTTAGTGTAGGGTTCAATTTTACTTAGCTCTTTAGTGTTCTGCTGTTGGGTGCAAATAGTTTTAAATACTTTTAGTTGCAAATGATAAATTATTTGCTAAGGAATAAAAATGTATTCTTGAGAACAAAATTATATTCTGTCCATATAGTAAACTAGATTATCATAATGCTTTAAATTAATAAATTTCTTGTAGTAAATGAACACACTTTGAAATTTACTTAGTTCCATCAGGCAGAATATTATCATTTAAAGGTTACTCTTATAAGAGAAAAATTGTCTGACAATCTAAGCCTTTCAGAAATATTTTTTTTTAATGATAAATAACTGAGCATCATTTAAAATATAGGCTATTAGATTTACTTTGTTATGTATTGTAATTTTAATATTCATATTTAAAAATTTTTATTGTAGGTAAAATTTATATCAATGAAATTGCAAGTTGAAAAAAAAAATTCACATGTGAGTACTACAAGTGTGTGCCTATAAGTTTGGATAAATCTTCAAATTGTGTTCCCAATGCGGGAAAAGTGTGTGATAGAGGAATAGAATCAAATTGTGATAAAATTGTGAAATTGGACTTCAGCGTCGCTATTGAGTCCAATACTGATTATTCCAGGGCAATGGTTACAGATGCTGAAGTAGAAATGATCAACCAGGAAATACAAGGAAATACAATCTATGATGCATTCAGCCATAAAGTATGTTCTGATGCAACAAAAAATATTATGAATGACTTAATGATTATTATAAATTACTAAATCTGTGTGAAATAAGAAAAGCTTGATGCATTTCTTAAAATGTATTCTAAAATATGATTAAGTTTTTTTTCCATTACTTTTTTTTTAAATTTTGCTATTAAACTTTTTAGGTAATAATTATTTCAACATGTTCCTTATGTAATTTTGATCAAATGCTATTATATCCTTTTAAAGTGTAATTTTTTGTCCTAATTTAATATTTTGTACAGAATGAAATTTTACATTTGACGATTCCTGGGCAGTATTATCAACAATATTCTTGATGTAATGTATTTTCAATCAGATAATGAATTCAAATTTCTTATAAAACATAATCAGCTGAAGTATGAGTAGAATTAATTTTCAATTATTTATAGAGTCATTTAAAATTCTTATTTAATTAAAATCAATCTAGAACTTCCTAAGTTATCAAATAGATGCACCTAATTCGGTTTTTAAGTACTTTCTTACGTGGGAGTACACACACACACACGCAAGTATTCTGAAAATTACTTCAGTATTAAATGTAAATAAGAATGAATGAATTATAAGTAATAGTGTAATTTTTTTTTAAGAAAATAGCATAGTATCATTTGCTTTTGGCAAAATTATTAAGTTACAGGGAACCAAGTCTTGTATATGTTGGTTCTGTATCGCTTTTCATTAGGATTGCACAGTGAGTTATTCATGTAACTTTATGCTTAACAGAAAAATACCATTATTTTTAAAAAGCAAACATTTTTTATATTCTTCAATCTCAGAGCTAAATATTAAAAAAAAATTATTGAAGAAATGTTCTAATTCAGTTTTTATCGTAATATAAAATACAAATAAGAATAAGGATTTTCTGGAATTTGTCGTTTGATAATAAATAAATCTTTTAAATGTTAAGGAAAAATTACATATTTAAGTGCTAAAATTCAACATCTTCTGCATCAATAACTTTAGACTAAATCATTGCAATGAACTGTATTTCCAATGTAACAAATGTTGAAAGATGATGGCTTGAGGTGTTAAAAAGAATGTGGAAAATTATCGCATTCTTTAGGATTAAATTTATTGAATTTCTTTTTTCAAAAGCAAGGGACCATTACAAAATTACCATACGTAGAATTAAAGTAGAAAGAAAAAATTATGGAATTCGGAAGAATTTCTTTTCAGTAAATTTAAGTACATTATTATATTATGTTGAACAATAAACAATTGTTTTAACCTCAAGTTGTTTCAATGATATGCTCTAGATTTAAATCAGAAATAGGAAAAATTTCAAGGTATATTTTAATTAATTGTAACAATTCTTGATTATAAATGAACTGTAACTAATAAAATTCTCAACTAAGTGGTTAGAAATCCTGAAGTTGGTTCCAGTCTTATTAATAAAAAAAAAAAAAATCTTTGAAAGGTCTTTCTTTTCAACATCACAAAAGATATGTAGGTTTTTTAGGCTGCTAGCAAATAAAAGTGAGTGACATGTTACATTGTACAGATCTGACATGTTTTTTGTGATGGGAGGAAAAAATCGGCCTTTTCAATGATTCTCATTGTATCTTTGCTATTTTGCATAGAAAATGGCCTTTTGATAATTATTTCACTGAAATAAAACTAAAAAATTGATTAGTATTAAAATATAAAGGCCATGGCCTCTGCTTGGTCCCTGCTACTAAATTATAAAGACCCACCAAATAATGGTCCCTCACAGCCTTAGCTGCATCATAAAGCTGCATCTTTCATCGTGACTCATTGGTTTATTGGAAGTACAGGTTCATGGACAGACAGGTTCATATCAGATGTGAATAAAAAATAGCAACACAAAAACAAATGTTACTATTTCAAAATTTCTTGTTGTCAAGAGCATGTATATTAAATTAGGTCATCATTCCCATGAGTTAAAATTAATTGCTTGCATTTATAAGAAGTCAACCTCACAAACATTGCATTAATAATTTCAAGACTTTCATGTTTCATTACGTGTGAAATTCCATCAAATTATTCTGGTGCTGACCAAAATATAAAAATTCAGCTCATTTTCTACTCTAATTTCTAGGGAAAATAGTTTACAAATCAAAAGGAATCAAAAGGCTCACTACTAAAGAACATACTGTAGTCTTCAATCTAAAAACATGACAACTTTTGGCCTCATTTAGCACATTTTCCCCCCATAGACATGACACGGAATGCATTATGACGGCTCTATAAATTCGCACGTGGTATTTGTTTATAGTAAATAGGGAGTTTTAGTTTTGCTAGAGCATTGGTTATTTGGTTTGCTGTTCAGTTTTCAGTGGATAATTAGATCTTGCAGACGTGAATTCTTTCTGTTTTTACCGTTGCAATCTGGAAGAATCGAAAATATTTAACTGAGCCTGAAATAGATATGATGCAAAAATATTTCAAATATTGATTCTGAAAGATTCTGGTAGTGATCCTAAAATATATTCAGATTGTCTTGTTCATAAAAGATTCTAGCGAATCAAATGATGATGACATTTCGGACGTCTGTAGGTATCGACTTTTTGACAAAAAGTGTTTTTTGATAAATAAATGAAAAAAAAACACATTACCATGAATTTAATTCATCTGATAATTTAGGATTATATAATTGAATTAATCAAAAAATTGTTTACCAAAAACTTCATAAGAAAGGTGTAAATTGTCTGAGGATTCTTTTTGCTGCTCTCATGGTTGAATCAGTGAAAGAAACTCGATTCCATTAAGTATTTCTTTTAGAGTAAATCTTGGGCTATATAATGTTTTGTGCAGTAATATTACAAAAATGAAAAATTTCAACTGTGTTAAGGTCAATTTTATTTATCATAAATAATGTAAATTATAGTGAATGTCCTTGTTTGAATACCTTTGTTGGAAGAGGCAGGAGCTTACATATTTTTTATTGTTAGACTTAGTTCATAGTTAGGTTTATAGATTAAGTTTAGAATTAGTTAATTTATGATTAGGCTAGTAGTATAGGTTTAGATTTAATTAGATTTAGTGTAGTATAAGTTAAGTAAATCCTGCTTCCTCCAACAATAAAAAAATTTCCTTTTGCATTGAAATATTTTATATTAGCTGCAGAAATATAAAATATTTAAATCCATGGTGTATTTAAATGTATTGTGAAAATTAAACACAATACCTTTTCTGAGTTTATTTTGGGCAATATTTATCTTACTGCACATGAAACATTTATCTTTTACAAGTATATGGAATTGCCACATATTAAGAAAGTTCATTTTCACTACAAATGTCTACCATCGAGAATGTCTGACTTCGGTATTGAGCGGAATTGCTACCTTTCAAGAGAAACTAATTTACAGCAAAAAAAAAAAAAAAAAAAATCGTTCTGTGCTGGAATTTTCTTTTAATTGCTGAAAACTATGACAGCTAATTTTTTTTCTTGTGCATAATAAGTGCAAAAAATTTTAGCAAGTATTTAGTGTATAAATCAAATTTCCTATATATTTAAAGAGTGATTCATGATATCTGAAAATAAGAATTAGCTTTTAATTCAATTTATAATTGGCTGCCTCCAAAACTAGTAAATATCATAAATTAGCTAATGAAATTTCTTCATAAAACTAATTAAATGTGTATCTTCGAATGGTTTTGAAAGAAATTTTAATGTACTCATAATCTTTAACCTGAACATTTTCGCCCAATTTTTTGACGTCATAGCAAATCGGTTAAAACTTTTGAACGGAAAATAAAAGGACAGAAATTACAAAGGCTTTTGAAACTTCTGGAATTTTGTCACGACTTTTTATGAAAATCGTGAATAACTTTTTAAGATTGAAATAGAGGAATATATAGAACTATGACAAATATCCTCGATTACCATAAACGTTAGTTGCATGATATGTGAAAATTCAAATAATGTTAATAGCAAAATTTTATTTTCTTAAAGATAGAATGAATGTCAATTGTTTTTACTTCCTGCTTTGTATTAGTGGTGTTTGAAAACGTTGTAGTTTAGAAGTAATAAAATTTACAAATGGCTGAAGAAATTTAAATCTATCAGATTAAATGATGGTAAAACCAATGCCTTCATGTAATTTCCAATCAAAACGAAAACGCCTTCATCCCTTCATTTAATTAATAAATAGTCCCGGTAACTTGGGAAATGGTGAAAAATATCGGAAACTTTAACATAAAGAATTTGTATTATGAATTATTCATTTTAAATTACCTTTTAATTTTTTTACCTGGTCTATCTGGTACGAATATCTTCGTAAGAGGCATTCAAGGTGTCTTAATAAGAAAAGTCTTAGACGAAGCTATATATCCCACTGAATTATCAATAACACACTGTGCAACTCTAATGCTTTCTTAAAATATAAAATTCTTAATCAGGGATTTCAGATCCTGTATTTAGACATTGTTTCTTAGTTATCTTGATTGTTATGAATGAAGTTGGGTTTATGAACCATGTTTTTCCCTTCAAATCTTCTAAAAAGTAGATTTTCTAGACATCTATTACTAAATTTTAATCCACTTCACAATAATCCATACCAGTATGCTTAAGAAATAATAACCTAATATTTTTATTCCTGGGTCACACAAAGTGAACTGCTAAATATATCAGATAAAATCAGTCCTGCACTATTAATGTGTGCTAGAACTTGATCCTTTTAAAAATCAAGCTAAATAATTCAGTATAATAAATGAAATGTTACCTAAGCAAAGGATGATACACTAGTTAATTAAAAAAACGTTGAACTGTACGTATAATTTGCTATGCTTTAACTTTCAAAATTACATAAGGAACATTGTTTAAAATGTATATAAAAATACACAAGTGATTTCTAGTTTTAATATTAATTTCTTTCATAATAAACGATTATGCTGTTTTTAAAATTTTAATAAAATAAAAATTTTAATAAAAATAAAAATTCAAAATGCAAATGTGTAGTCGACCAGTAATGTATTTTTGTTTGATTTGGTTGAATATTTGTTCAAAAATATGTGTAAATATTTGTAATTAGATACTTTAAATGGTCTTTTTTAAAATGTGTATCCGTATCATTTTATGGTGGAAAACCAAAATTGTAGGTATAATTACTATATTTTTTTAACAGTAGTATGCTAACAAAATGAATATTTTATAATATGAATATTTTTTGAATATGAAGTTTTTTGTATAAACATAAAAAAAAATGTTGGCTATTTATTATTAACATAAAATGAATAGCAGAATTTGTAAATATATGTATACACATAAAAAAATACATCAGTGTGCATACTTGTTAACTGTGTAAGTGTGTCAAACTACTTGTAAATAATTGTTACTGTAATTGTTTGTAATTGTGTTATTGTAATATAGAAACCTGTTAACTTTTCCTGCCATGTCTGTAATTGTTTATACTTGAATCAAATAGTGTGATTGACAAGTAACTGAGAATCTTATACTATAAAGAATGTCATGTGCAATAATAGAAAAGGACGATTTTCTGATAGCAGTGAAAATTTCTATCAATTACTATATCTTTACTATTTTAGTGTTGAGTGCTTAAAAAAAAGATCTCATGCTCTAATTATGATATTTATTTTTATAATATGTGAAAACACTATGCTACAAATTTAATTTGTAGTATTTTTAACTATCTAATTTCATGTACTCATTGATCATAAAAATCTTGTAAATATAATCATGAATTATTAATAAATGATCTTAAATGTATTAAAATGTCTTAGTTTAAATATAATTTTTAGTGCCTATAAAATATATTAGCATCAAAAAATAAAATTTTGAGCAAACTATTTTATGCCATTTTGCATCTCAAAACTTTTGTACATATTTTATACCTGTGCAATAAGAAAAGTTTCAAACTGCAGCCGTATTTTGCATCAAATACTAAAATTTAAAATCTCAAGCATCTTGCTCACATATTTTTCTCTTAATACTTATGCCATGTTTAAGTTCATATCCTTAGCATGGTTATCTATGCAGTTAATAAAATAATTTAATTATAAATTGTGAATGCAAATAATCAAAATGTCAGGAACGTAGCTTTTGATGTTCTTCCACTTTGTATTAACATTCGAAAGTTTCCCTCTTTTCTACTTTTATTTCAAAGTTATTTTCCTGCCATAAAGATTAAGATATCTTTAACTTAGTTGTAAAATTTAAGAAATGCCTTACATTCGTAAAATTTAATAAAACTTACGGAAATGTTCGTTGAATATTTCATCAATGTATGCAAATAAATCATTAAGTAAGGATATATTTCAAATTTATATGATGAAAAAGCACCATAAATATTTTTCGAAAATTTAAGATGCTGCTTTAAAACTTAGCATCTTTATTTCTCAATAGCTTCATTTAGCATCGTTTTAATAGCATATAATCTATAACATAACAAAATGTTAATCTGAATTCTGTGTAACTCAAATGTCCAGGAAATAAATCAAAGCTGTAGTGTTTACAAGTAAATAAAATTTGTATATAATGTGTGTATTATTAATCTGAATTCTGTGTAACTCAAATGTCCAGGAAATAAATCAAAGCTGTAGTGTTTACAAGTAAATAAAATTTGTATATAATGTGTGTATTAAAACAATTATGATTGTGTGTAATTATATATATTAATAAACTTTATTAAATTGCTTGTTTTATTATTTTTAAACTCTTAACATGTTTAAATTGGTTTACTATAATAATTTGTAATGTAATAAAGAATGATATCAGTTTAATTGGTAAACACAGATATTTGTTTCATTGAATATTTATTATGAAATGTATTAGATTGGCAAATTGATTGTAAAAAAGGTACATAAATACATTTTAATATTTCTGAGCGAAAATATCTCAGAAAGTTTTATGAATATCATCTATGAAGGGATGAATGTTCTCCTCAGGCAAGGTGCTTTCAAACTTTCCCTTGCAAAAATTCAGAATAATTTAAAAAAGTTATGCTTCGGTGTAAAATAAGAACTGCGTCAAAATAATGAAAAATAGTTTTGCAAGGTTGTATATAGCTTCAATAATTAGAAATAAGAGAGGTATTAAGGCTTGGTTCATGAAACTAATATCTACAAAATGGTGAACCTGCTTCAAGGAAGGCACAATTATAAATGGTTTTAATTGCAATGCATAGGTTTAAACAAACATTCTAAATTACTAGTTATGACTCTCGTTGTACTTTATTTTGATGGATTCTATTTTAAAGTGTGTTTTTGGTACAAAGCTTTTACCAAAGAGAAATTATTTATAAAATGTGAAATTGATTTATTATTCATTCTTCCAAGTTTTCCATTGTATTAACTTGTACATGTTATGGAACATGAGTAATTATTTATCTGCTATTTTTCACACATCACGTCTAAATGTTTTGTTGGTATCTTTTATGTATATCTTTGTATATTAAATAGAATACTACATTAATTCATGATTTCTTATAATTTACATACTTCGTATTCAGCAAAAAAGATTTTAATAAATATAGGTTGATAACAATTGTAAACGTTATCAATTTGCTTTGCTTAGGAAAAAAGCCATACACATGTATTATAACTAATAATAAATATCGTGAAATTTGCAAATATATGCTCTTAATTAAGTTCGATTATATCAGTTCTTAAGTTAAAAACTAGTATTAATAATAATTGCAGTGACATAATTTTATTTCTAATATATATTAAATAATTGTGTAACTATTTTTAAAATTTTTCTACGCTCTATGTTGAGATTTAATTGTTTTTGTTTGTAAGTTTAATTATTAACTAGAACTTCAATCGATAAACGTTAAATTCTTGGGACATCGAAATTACTTCATACAAACTAAAATACATGGAAATATACCACAGATTTATGTGAGTGAAAAAGTTTTTAAAACATTTATCCAAATTTAAAAATGAGGGCAATTTTTGGAAAGAATGGACTAAAATTATAGGATAAAATAAAGATCAATAAACCTTTAGGTGCTTATCCGGAACCCCTTGGAAGGGGCAAGTAACTTCAATGCAGATCTTCCAATCTAATCTCCAGGTTTTATAGATTAATGAGAAATAAAGGCTTGTGTGGAAACTTGCTGCCTAAACTGTCAGGGCTATTTTAACTCGCGTGAGCTTTTACTCGAAAATGGAACCAAAAAGCTATTCGCATATTTTTTCCATATCAATTGTTGAATTCTGTTTGTTAATATCAAAGAATTGAAACAGGATTTAAGTTCGAAAAGTTGGACGGCAGAAAGATCTGGTCATATTTTTTTAAGGATCTTTTACAATTCATATTTTTAAAAGTAAAAACCTACTTGGTAAACTTTAGAGCCCCTTAATTATCCAGGCCGACGCATGAGATTTCTGCTGTCCAAATCTTGGCGACCGTAATGTTTCTGGTTGGTTGGTTGGTTTGTTTGTCGCTCAACGGTCATTTTTTGCACACGAAGGCTAATTAGACCGGGACCTACGGTCTAATTAAGTGGATTCCGAACCACTGCAAACATCCATGCCCAAGGTGGGATTCGAACCCACGAACTGTTGAACAGAAGGCAAAAGCGCTAACCATTCGGCTGCCAGCTCGGCGTAATGTATCTGGAGTTTTTTGCTGATTGCCTTGAGAAATAAAGGAATTTAGAGCAAAATTTGTGTTGTTGTTGCTGATCCCTGTTGTCTAGCAGCGCTAGACCAAGTCTATGATATTGTACACTCTCAGGAAATCAATGACCAATAATGGTCGCTCCAGAAGATCTTCTTTATCGAGTCCCAAGCACTCAAGGATATGATCCGGAGTGGCTTGGCTTTTGAAACACTTAGCGCAAATTGGAAAATTCTTTTCTTTGTTGTTAAATGCCAATGATCTTAGGTGGCCACTTCGAAAACGAGTTATTGTAGTTTGTTCCAGTCTGCTGCACCGGAGGGATAGAGATCCGCCTGGACGATTACCCTGGTACCAATGGTGCACGGGGGGAATGGCAAATGCAGACCGAACAAGGCCTTTCTGTCTAGAGTATAGTTCAGAATAGGTAAGAGACGCCGGAGTAAGCAAAGGCTCGTCAGTACCTCTTTTTGCTAGGGCATCAGCCAATTCGTTACCCGCAATGTCTACATGGGAAGGGATCCACTGTAAGTGAATCTCACGAGATAAGGAGAGTCGTCTAAGCTTGTCCAAGATAGCTACTCCTGTATTATCACGGACTCTGTGCCAGTTAGTAAGATGCTGGATGGCGCTCCGGCTGTCCGACAAAATCCAAATTTCCTCATTCCCAGGGAGAGAAAGAACCGTATCAAGACCCACATTAATTGCAGTAAGTTCACTGCGAAAGACGGAACAACCGTCGGGGTTTCTGGCAAAATTTGTAGAATTATTTGCTACCAGACGTAGGCCATTTCTCAAATGTTTGTTGATTTTCAAGTTTTCTTGAAGATTTTATTAAGATATTGTACTACTATACTAATTCTATTTTTTAGCCTTACTTTAAAACCAATTCATAAAGCCTTGTGTAAATACTTATTGATGTTTTTTAATTTTAAGTTTTTTCTTTATTTATGAAACCTTGAATAAATTCAATAACATTTTTATGTTACACGATTCTTCAAGAAGTATTTGACAACAACTATGAGTACAATAAAAATGAATATCGAAATCTGTTGTAATTTTTTTATGGCACAAATGAAACTATGTCAAATTCTAGACGAAATTAAAGAAGCAATATCAAATTTATCTATATAATACAGATGACAATTTTCAGTTGTGTCCTTATTCACCACAGGATAATTTATTGCTAAGTGACTAAATCTTGAATATAGTTTGTTTTTGTAACTTATTTCTCGCTATTCCGCTGCTGAGGAGGCTGTGGGAAGGTCACCTTCTGCGACATCCCTTCCCAGCTAAAACAAAATTAAATAAGCTTTCGAAAGCCCAGGGGCGTAGTGACGGGGGGTGCAAGGGGGGCTACCATGCCCCGGGCGCAGCTTGCAGAGGGGCGCCAAATCATTTCAAAGATAAAAAATTTTTTTAGAAAATTTCAATTTTAGTTTTATTATAATATAAACTTTATTCGGTGAAATAAATTTTGCATTTTATAATTATTGTCATGTCCAGGCAAAAATAAAAAAAAACCTCCAGGGAAGAATTAGACTTGGAAATAAGAAAAAGTTGTTGATGAAAAATGAGGAAGAGCAGCACAGGATGCTTTCGATTTTCATTTCTTAATCGATTAGATTATCGGTTTCCATTCTATTAAGTTCTTTCC
Source organism: Latrodectus hesperus (assembly GCA_037975125.1). Taxonomy (NCBI): domain Eukaryota; kingdom Metazoa; phylum Arthropoda; class Arachnida; order Araneae; family Theridiidae; genus Latrodectus; species Latrodectus hesperus. Next base: position 26,900,957 of record CM075853.1, on the reverse strand, counting down.
ATTTTAAGTTTCATATTTTGCTCAAAGTTTGTGATACTATTGCTTTGTACTACAAATCTTGTAAATGTGTAAAATAATGAAAATATCTTAATTTTTCTCTCATAAAATTTCTGGAATATTAAATTAATCAATTCCATTTTATTGCATACGAGATGTTTTCATTTTAGTATAAAGTTATTTACTAAATTATTTGTGTTAATGTTATAGGGTAATTTTTGGATCTATTAACTTAGGGAGATGACAGAAGAGAAAGACACCTATTTAATTTTGTGAATACGCCAAGATGCGCAGTGCCCTTTATGAGTCTTAATTGTTACACAGGTTATCTAAGTCTAGTTACATTACTAAAAAAAGTCATAACAATAATATTAACAAAACAAATAAGTTTGTTTTACTCAAAATAAAAACTTTCAATGAATATCATTTCTATTGAACCCTTCTGGATGTCATAATTATTCAAAAATTAAAAATTCTTTGTCGAAATTTCAGTGTCTTGAAATATTATTTGGCGCGCTATTTTTAATTTCTCATTTGACATTAAATTATTTTACTTATTAGTTAAAACTATTAATTTTAAAGTGATTTATTTAATACTTAAATGTTTTTGTGTGGGAAAATAATTTTTATTTGACTCTTAATTTTGTCGGCTTTACATTAGCATCTTACATTGAAAAAATTTTATGTTGGAAATGTTAAATTAACGAAACCTATTTTATTAAATGTTAAAAATTAATTGATAAATAAATAAATATCCCGATTTCAAAATTGTAATATCCGGATCAAGGCCTACAGTGCCCATATATGTTTTCTTTACCGAGGGCCCTGGGGTGCGAAGCATATGTCCCGGGTTGGTGGTCAGCCATACGCGAAATCCCCGGTGTTTAGTTCCCAAGCAAGATTGGTCCTCAGTTAATCGACCCACTGAAAGGATGAAAGTTGAATTGACCTAGCTTGAGAATCGAACTTCAAACCTCTGCCTTCGGAGCGCTAAGTCGCCGTGTTTAACGAATGTAAAAGTTTGGGTGGATTTTGTTGTACAGATTTCCATGGAACAGAAGTCTCTAGAGAAATGTGGGACTGAAAGATATTACTCAGCAGTAGAAAAGAAATTGAACCTAAAACTCCATTAGAACTTCCAACCTGCCTCCCTCATACGGTGAAGATAGAAAGAAAAGGTTGCCACACACACATTCAAATATTTTTAACTATTTCTGCATTAATTGCAAACTGTAAACGTTCATTCAGCAAAATAAAATTAATTTTGACTAATTTATGATCCACCATGAGTCAAAACCGTCTAAGTGATTTAACAATTTTAGGTATAGAAAAAGAAAAATTTGCAATGATCACAATTGTTAAAGTAATTGATCAATTCACTTCAGCAAAGGCAAGAAAAATGTGAAAAGTGTAGTATACATTAGACTGCAAATAATTACATCTGCTTATATCTATGCTACATAACGAATTATTTCATGTTTAAACAATTTTATTTTTTTTTAAATAATTGTATTAGTATATAAAATCAATATATTTTTATAATTAATTCTAAATCACATAAGTCCGATTATTCTAATGACACTTTTCCTAATCCAATATAAGTGTTTTTTAGAAATTAGAAATGAATTTTATTTAAATTTATTGCTTAGCTTGAGACTTTTAATTAATATACTTTCAATTTTTTTATAGTGGGTACAATATTTATATTGTATTCTTCATTGCAATTTTACTCCATTTATTATAATGTATTATATATCGTTATATTATTATACATCTCTTATTACTTAATACTTTTTATTTCCATATTTAAATTGTATAACTATTTTTTCAACGGGGCGCCAATTCTGCTCACCACGCCACTGAGCCTCCCAACCATTCCTGGTATTTTACAAAGAGTGTCCAAGAGGATCTTTCCAAAGGCACACTGATAGTTTTTTTCCAACGGCGGGCACACTTTGTGACGACCCTATGTCACAACAAGGCCACAGACTGCTACTCAATTGTCGTTACCCAGCGGGCACCTGTGAACCAAGTCACGGAGGCGAGTAGCGTTACCCGCGCCATACCACCACAAACCACATTCAGGGCCACATTCATACAACATCACAGAAGAAAAGACAGAGAGAACAGAGAAGGAAAGAAACATCCATGCCAGAACCGGGATTCGAACTCGGGACCAATAGCTCAGGAGTCAGGAACGCTAACCTGAGTGGTAACATAAGAGCCCTTATTTTAAATCAGGGTCAAAAAATATACCCGTAGTGTCATTGGTGCACAGCTGATATGGCTTTCCCAGGTTCATATGGTGGCATGACTACATTTTATCAGTTACGAGATTCCGCTGAAGCCTCGTCTTTTATTAGACTTTTTAAGTATTTTCAGATTCACTTGGGGATTGTCCAGCTCTGCTAGATAATCCCGAGAGATTAGAAACAATAACAATTTCTCACTATTTTGATTTATGTGCCATTTGTAATCATTTAGCATCTCTCTTTTATAATAAATTATCCTTGATGAGTAAAAAAAAACAACAATAATGATTGAGGCAGAAAATTGGAAAGTGCTTCGTGTCTTCCAAAGGAGCATGTTATATACTAAACTAAACTCCGTGGCAAGACAGCCCATGTGGGCCAAGGCCTACATTGCCCATATCAGTTTTCACACCCGAGGTCCCTGGGGTACAAAGTATAAGCCCCAGTGCAGGTCAATCTAACGTGAAACCCCCAATGTTTAGTTCCCAAGCATGCTTGGTACTCAGTTTATCTAGCCACTGAAGGGATGAAAGGCTGAGTTGACCTTGCCCTGCCCGAGGATCGAACCACGGACGTGTGCCTTCGGAGAGTGAAACGCTGCCACTAAGCAACTGGACTTTATCATGTTCTATGCTCTGGTCAAACATATTTACCAAAAACTGCATTTGAAATTATACATCCTAGCAAAATTTTTTCTTGGTAAATGCATCAAAATTCAGGTATATATTCAATTCATAATTTAAGTAATTTTATTGCATACAAGTTATAATCTTACATTCAATATTTGCTGGGTGCATATTTCTTGCACATGTGTATATGAATTTCAAGATTGTCATAACATTAATATACTTGTCTTTATTTTATTAGGAACCTGTCAAGCAGAATACGACACTTGACGACAGCCCTGTATTTTGCATTTGTTTTGACTGTTATAATATCCCTGACAGTTGGGTTCATAGTACATTATGATATCTCCTTTATTATAGCGAAGTACATCGTCTTATTTGCAGCGGCTTCCATACTTAGCGTTTTCGTATACGTTGGTTACCAGAAGATAAAATATTGTCTACAGAAGCCAGAAGAACCAGAATCAACGAATGAAATGAGTGCAATTTCAAGTGCAATGGTATCATCTGTCATGAATGTGTACTTTATATATTAGAGATGAAATTGAATTTTAAATAAATAATATGTTTGATCTTCAGATTCTGGGTTCTTTTTTCTTTCTTTTTTTTAACAGTTTTTAAAAAAAGTTTGTTGGTGTATCTAATTTCTTTTCAAAAAAGTTATTATTTCTCAAATGCGTTTTTTTTTTGGCTTTAAATTTCATACAGTTTTAAAAATAAGAATTTAAAGAAATATAAAAATAATTTCGATGCAAAATTATTGTCCTAAACATTTATAATTGAAGACTCAATTCAATGTGTAATTCACATTTTTTTTACATAATAAGGAAAGCGAATAAATGGATAAAAATATGTAAATCATATTAATTCTTACTATCGAATATTTCATTTCCCTTTAAATAAATTCAATTTTCTCTAGTTAATTAATTCATATCTATACATTTTAAACTATTGATGATTGATTTTCTGAAGGGGATTTTCGGATTTCAGGATCTCATATTTTCCCTTTTTAACAAAAACAATTTAAAATATTGAAAATTTAAACGATGATGTTATAAATTATTTTAAAAACTATTCTAATGGGTATATAAGTGCAAATGATATTTTATTTAAAATTTTTATCGCAAAATCTAAAAAACTGTTGCGGGGGCTGGTCATATTATCATCTCCCTTTTATATTTTTTTTCTTTTTCATTATACTCCTCAATTGAACATGTTTAAAATCTCATAACTCTATACAGAGTGAGTAAAGAAAGCCTGTATGAATAAGCAGTTTTAGCAGCATAATTTCTTGCATTGTTTTCTTATTTAATGTAAATTTTTTCACACAAAATAAGGTAATTAATCACACAAAAATTTACAATAAAAGTATAAAAATTTCCTATAAAATCATTCATTTTTTAATTAATATTTGCTATTAACAATGTAATGACTTGATTTTTAGCATTTATTTTGATTAAACGCTGATAAGATTTACATTTCGATATTTATTTCAATGCGTTTCTTTGATTATTTCTTAAGAAAAGGATTAGGGATTGACACTACGCAAGAAAAGAAAATGACACAAGTTAGTAAGATGACATTAGCTGTGTGTCCGTAGTGTTAATTAGATTTTATAAAACAATCTCGCAGATCCTCTTGGAACTTGTTGTTTTAGAATGTTTTTGGAAATATTAATGATAACATCAATAAGCAAATTATAGAAACTGTATAATTAACTGGTTTTTTACTATAGATAAATTTGACTTTTACCGAATAAAATATGAAGTATTTGTTTTCATTTTTAAAGTCTGTTTAATCAGATTTTTTTTAATTTAGAAGTATATGTATAGATTATAACACATTAAAAAAAGATAGAATTTATAATTTGATTTATTTCATTTTATTTTCTTGGATATGAATGATTTAAAAAAAAGATAGCACTATAAATTCTTATTAACATCAAAAATATTTTTTAAAGTTTTCTAATTATAAAAATTCTTCAAAATATGAACAGTAATCTCACTCAGAGTAATTTAAAAACAATTACATTTATCACGTAATCACAATATTAATTATTTTCTATCACACAAAAATGAAAAATCTTTATCATATTTTACTTGATATATTTTTAAAATACTGTACAAATTTATACAAGACGAATTAACTTTCTATCTAAATTACAAGACATTATCTGGAAAAAACACTTGATATTATCAATCACTATCTTCGTATTTCTTTATTTAGATAACTAATATAAATTTTATTTTATTTTCTGTGGTTCTTTTTCTTGAAATTACATACATGTTGTGCGTGTGTACATATATATATATATATATATATATATACATATATATATATATATATATATATATATATATATATATATATATATATATATATATATATATATATATATATATATATATATATATATATATATATATATATATATATATATATATATATATATATATATATATATATATATATATATATATATATATATATATATATATATATATATATATATATATATATATATATATAAATTTCATGTTACGATGTATGTTCGCGATAAACTCCTAAACTACTGAGCGGATTTTGATAAAATTTTGAAACCATTTATAATATGGTCCAACTTAAAAGATAGAATAGTTTTTATCTTAATTATTGATCTCAATATTTATTATTGCAAATGAAATGTTTATTATAAGACATCAGTGTTTATTTATCAGTTAGTTCTATAAATTCCTAATGGATGGCGGCTTAGGATCTAAGTTGCACAGGTATTCGGCAGATGGCGTCGTGTTTATATTTCTAGATTATACAATCTCGAGAATCTTCGAGCGCGTGGTTGAATATAGAATTTACATATATTTCCATGATGTATTTGACCAATCATATCACGAACAGTTTGGGTTTACATATTTTTCATCTGAATTACAGTATTTGTTTGATTCCAAGTCATTTTCGTTTGTTCTCAACATGATCATACGTCATTTTCGTTCATATTCTCAACATAATCATACTATAACAATTTTTCGTGAATCATTTTCATAATTATACTTTGTGTTGTGTTATTATTGTGTAGTGTTCAGTTTGAATATTTTTAATATTATAATAAAATTTTATTTATTACTGTTTTTCTCTACTAATTTTCATACCACCTCGAAAACATGTAAGTATTTTTTGATAGCCTTTTATCATTTTTATTTTTAGTTTATAATTTGATAATTATTACTTTTTAATGATTTGATAATTATTAATTTATTCAGCCGTACATTTTGATCTAATTCATTTATTCAAATAATAAATTATTTTAATTTTTTTTTATTTCAGTATAATGCCGCGGAAAAATCTAACCTTAACAATCTAAAAAACTAAACTCCATAGCACGACAGCCATGTGGGCCAAGGCCTAGAGTGTCCATAACTGTTTTCATGACCGAAGGCCCTGGGGTGCGAAGCATATGTCCCAGTTAGGTGGTCAGCCTAACGTAAGACCCCCAGTGTTTAGTTCCCAAGCATGCTAACCTTAACAATCAGTATAGTAAAATTGCCCGACGTATGCGTGCTAATAGAGCTCATGAATCGGAAGAACAAATGGCAGCAAGAAACGCAGCTCAACGAATCAGAACAGCAGAAATTCGTAGACAAGTCTCGAGAACAGCGTGATGAACATCTACGACAAAATATATTGAGAACAAGATCAGCGCGAGAACGGCACATAGCCACATTTAGAGAACGCGACAGAGAGTGACAACAAACCAACCGTTCGCAGACAGAGTCTCGAGAACAGCGTGATGAACATCTACGACAAAATATATTGAGAACAAGATCGGCGCGAGAACGGCACATAGCCACATTTAGAGAACGCGACAGAGAGTGACAACAAACCAACCGTTCGCAGACAGAGTCTCGAGAACAGCGTGATGAACATCTACGACAAAATATATTGAGAACAAGATCGGCGCGAGAACGGCACATAGCCACATTTAGAGAACGCGACAGAGAGTGACAACAAACCAACCGTTCGCAGACAGAGTCTCGAGAACAGCGTGATGAACATCTACGACAAAATATATTGAGAACAAGATCGGCGCGAGAACGGCACATAGCCACATTTAGAGAACGCGACAGAGAGTGACAACAAACCAACCGTTCGCAGACAAGAGTCTCGAGAACAGCGTGATGAACATCTACGACAAAATATATTGAGAACAAGATCGGCGCGAGAACGGCACATAGCCACATTTAGAGAACGCGACAGAGAGTGACAACAAACCAACCGTTCGCAGACAAGAGTCTCGAGAACAGCGTGATGAACATCTACGACAAAATATATTGAGAACAAGATCGGCGCGAGAACGGCACATAGCCACATTTAGAGAACGCGACAGAGAGTGACAACAAACCAACCGTTCGCAGACAAGAGTCTCGAGAACAGCGTGATGAACATCTACGACAAAATATATTGAGAACAAGATCGGCGCGAGAACGGCACATAGCCACATTTAGAGAACGCGACAGAGAGTGACAACAAACCAACCGTTCGCAGACAAGAGTCTCGAGAACAGCGTGATGAACATCTACGACAAAATATATTGAGAACAAGATCGGCGCGAGAACGGCACATAGCCACATTTAGAGAACGCGACAGAGAGTGACAACAAACCAACCGTTCGCAGACAGAGTCTCGAGAACAGCGTGATGAACATCTACGACAAAATATATTGAGAACAAGATCGGCGCGAGAACGGCACATAGCCACATTTAGAGAACGCGACAGAGAGTGACAACAAACCAACCGTTCGCAGACAAGAGTCTCGAGAACAGCGTGATGAACATCTACGACAAAATATATTGAGAACAAGATCGGCGCGAGAACGGCACATAGCCACATTTAGAGAACGCGACAGAGAGTGACAACAAACCAACCGTTCGCAGACAGAGTCTCGAGAACAGCGTGATGAACATCTACGACAAAATATATTGAGAACAAGATCGGCGCGAGAACGGCACATAGCCACATTTAGAGAACGCGACAGAGAGTGACAACAAACCAACCGTTCGCAGACAGAGTCTCGAGAACAGCGTGATGAACATCTACGACAAAATATATTGAGAACAAGATCGGCGCGAGAACGGCACATAGCCACATTTAGAGAACGCGACAGAGAGTGACAACAAACCAACCGTGCATTAAACACGTGTATCATTCGTTCGCCTTGCGTTCGAATACGCACCAAACATCAATTACACATCCTAAAATTATAATTGGTGCAATGGATAAAATATGCCAATATTGTCAAGCTTTAAAATTCCGCAATGAAACGACCGGTATGTGTTGTGCATCTGGAAAAGTTATACTGGCACCTCTTCCTATTCCACCGGAACCTTTAATTTAAGATTTTGAAAAATTAAAAATTCTGAAGTAAGATAAAAAGATTTAAGCTGAAATAAATTTTATTAAATATATTTTTCACAATTTTTCTTGTTCATTCTCTCAGTATTATTTAGTTAATATATTGAAATAATCTTCACTGAGCAAAGGGTTGATTTTCCAGAAGAAAAACAAATTTATTGCATGTTTTTACTTCATAAATTAATAAATAAAATTATTTTTGAAGATAATGTATGTAACTGCAAAGGAATCAATTTAAAGCACGGCGCTGTAAGATTATATTTCTCTCACGAAGGATGTTATCTGCGTTTCCACGGGATTCTAAGTGCCTTCATAATACCTTCGCGGTTGGGAATCGAGCTGCCAAACCCCTCTATCCAAGACCTTTCAATCAGATTGTCTTACACATCTCCAAAGTTATAAAGTTCGCGGGTTGGAGTCGAGCTGCCAAACCCCTCTATCCAAGACCTTTCAATCAGATTGTCTTACACATCTCCAAAGTTATTGGATTGTCTGGAACATTCCAAATATGTTCAAATATTCGAAATAGTTCACATTCTAAAATAAGCATTTTTGGTTGCAAATTCTTCGATTTAAACGTATGTATTTTTAAAATTGCGTGCAGCGAAATTGGCTATAAATTGGTTATTATTACATTTGGCAAAACATTTATTTAAGCGTTCGAACGTCAAAATAATATTAAAAGTACTCGTGGAAATTTATTTTAGAAATTTAAATGAAATTTTTATATAAGTTTCATAATCACGGGAGAGAATCACATATAAATGTGATTCTTTTTTTCGTATAATACTTGAGCTTTTGCGTTTTCGGTTTTGAATAGCAATCTGTGTTAAATGTCACTGTGTGTGTGAGAGAGTATATTTATATTAATATATATAAAATACAGTACTTTCATATAATTCTTATTTTTCACAAACTGCTACATTATAATTTGTTAACCACATTTATTATAAAGAATAAATCATAATAGTAATTAGTGTCAGAACTACCTAAAATAAGAAGCATTTTTTACAACATCTTTTTCCATGCATTTTTTATTTTCAGATAAATTATTAATTTTAACTTTTTATTTTCATTTAATAGGCTAACTCTTTTATGCTTTATGGAATTTTCGATTATATTCGTTGATGCAGCGGCTAAAATTTATTTTTACTTTATTAATGTAATTCATGATGCATTATAATTTGAAACAAAAAAAATGTTAAAACCGCAAAGTTTTGCTTGAGCAGCTAGATTTAAATTTTAATAAAAAAAATAACAATAAGAAAACTTACATTTATATTGAAAAAAAATTTCTGGAAATTATGAAAGTTTCATTTAAACAAAGAGTTTTGGGTTGTAATTTTCTTATTTGTGATCGATTACAAGAAGTTCTTCCTCTCTTTCCCTCCGTCTTTTGGAAAGTTAATTTTGTAACGGGATTTTTATCTGCCCTGGCCACCCTATTTACGAGACCTTGACAGCTTTGACTATTCTCTGTGGAGAATGTGGTTATATCGGATTCTCCTTATTTCATTTTCTCTAAAATATTTGCTCAAAATCTTTCTCCCATCAGCTTCTTTTCGTCTTCTTTGTTAGTTGTTCAGTAATCTCTGCCATATAGAACTATAGATCTTACTACTGTTTTGTTTAGTTGTACTTTCGTTTTCTGCTTATTTATTTTAGATTTAAACTGTTTTCGAGTAATCCATGATAACATTTATTCGCCATGTTGGTTCTCTCTTTAAATTAAATTTTTATGTCATTATTTTAATTGTTGATTAAACTTCTCTCTTAAGGTATTGATTAAACTTAGATAAATTCTTCGTCTGTATATAGTTAATGTGATAACGATGTCATTAATTATGTTAACAATAACGCCTTGGTATTTAAACTGAGTTGCTTGTTCAAATTTGTATTCATTAATTTTCAGTGGTTGTAGATTTGAGATTCTGTTTGTTACCACCATGAATTTGGTTTTTTCTTCGTTCACTCTTAATCCTATGTTTTTGCTTCCCGCAATATCGTCAGCAAAGGCTACGGATTTAACAAAAGTTGTCTCAGTAGTTTGTATACCAGAGTCTCTAGGACTACATCAAACAGAGGACACGAGGGACTCCTTGCTTTCAATGCTCCGATCCCAACTCTGTTGGGTGTCATTTTTTATAAGATTAGTCAATTCCCAACTCCAACACAACTTGATACAGTTTTTCTCTATGAATACTATGCATACTGATCCCAACAGGCCAACATGGAGTTCCTGAGATTCTGCATGAAGGATCGTCACCGCAGATTACTCCCCACAAAGCTGATGATTCCTCTCAACAAACGAGGACTGGAACTTCCTCGGGATACAGACGACTTGGAACTTACCACGGACGAATCAGAAAACTATTCTTAAAGTTAACTCTTTTCCAAAACTAGTTATAGTGTATTAATTTTTATGAATTTATTGAAATTTATGAACTGTATGTTTCGAATCGTACGAACTTCTTGAACATTTTGAGCCCGTTTTTGAATCTTAAGAACTTTTTAAATCCTATACACTTTTAGAATCTAAGAAACGTTTTAAAATTTCTTAACCTAAGATGCTTTTAAAAGCTAAGGTGTTGATTAAACTGATAAAAATTCCTCGCCTGTATATAGTAATCATATTTCCAATCATGCCATATTTTCCCTTTTCATAACTAACTGTTCACACTATCTATAAAATTGACAACGTACATAATGTATTTCATGCCATAACTACTCTACAAATTGTTAACTGTCTTCATTGATTGTTTCATCATATCAAACAATTTTTTTTAACTTAAAGAAAATATTCAATGCTATTGCCTGATGTTTAACATGGCTTAAAATGTATTGTGGCTACTTGCTACCAATTTGTAAATACAATTTGATTGCCTTTGTAAATGCCGCGATAGTGGCGCCCTCAGGGATCTCCTAGAGGTGTGGAGCACACTAGGTGTTGGGGAGACGGCACCTGTTAACCTTAAGTTACAGTCCGGAGTCTCCCCACATAGTTAGGTATAAGTTGCCATTACTTTCATCCTGAAAATCAGCCGGTCATTGGGGAAATTGATTGAATCCGATTGTCTTAGTTTAAAATGTCTTCCTAATGTCAATAAATATCTTCTCACAAAATTGGAATTACACCCACGCATTGCTCAAACAAAGGCAAAGCTTTACCTGTTCGGCAGTAGGACTGTGATTTTAACAATAACTAAAAAATATTTTTGCTTCAAGTGTGTATTTTAATGAAATGCTTCAATAAATCTGAAAGAAAAACGAGAGTTGATTGGATAAATCAGCATCAATTTTTTTTCCAAGTAAAAAAAGATTAATTATTTTCAGTATTTTAAATTAATAAAAGTAAACTGTTTTTTTAAGAATCCTGTTTAATAAACATGAAAAGATGTTAAACTTTTGTTTTATATATTTTCTTTCTATTAATTTGTTATTGATTGTTGTGATTTTAGATTAAAATTCCATGATTAACACCTAATAAAACCTACAATTAGATACAATATTCAATTCGTAACAATTTAATGATATAATGCATTTCTGTTGAAACCATTTTTCTAGAAAAATACCTTTTTTCTAAATATGTATTTCTAATGTTTTAATGTAATTTATATGAAATAAAGTACTATTAAATAGTTTTTAATAAATAAATGTAAATAGTAGTTTGGGATCAATATTAATTTAATCGTATTGCTGTATCACTATGTCAAAAATTATTAAGTGAATATGTTTTGTGATTAGCTTTTACTTTGTAAGTTTTACTGAAATCGCTTTTAGTGAACTGCTATTTCTAAATATGATGTTGGTTAAATCTCAGATTGATGCATTTTCTATTGTGCTTTGGTTCTCATTCACACAACACCAGATTTAGATCTTGTTATGAACAAACTAATGACTCAAAATTTTGAAAATAAACACATTTAATTAACAAAGAAACAAAATTACAAAGGAGTCATATCTGGGTTCGCTAACATCTCTCTCACGCCTGCGTAGCGTATAAAGAGTAAGTCTCTATCTCTCAAAGAAAAACAACGCAGCTCCTTCAGACCGTTCCAGGCCTGGGCCTAGCCCTGGTTACAGGCACCAACATCTCCCTACTATTCCTCCCCATCAGAGGCTCTTCAAATCTCAAGTGCTGACGGTGAGACATTACAATCTGAAAGATGGATTGGATATTTTTCATACGTTGTTGTTGTTGCTTATGAGACTTGGACAAGCCAAGCTCGCTATGCCGTCGGCTATGCGAATTCAAGTCAACGTTTTTAACAGAGCACCACGAAAGTGAAAGTATGTCTTTGCTCTTTTTAATTCCTCCGATAGATGGCACCCCTAGAGAACCCATTCCCTCAATTTTGACATTGATTTGATGAGGGAAGAAATTTTCTTCAGGCCATTGCACCCATGGTATCTGCTCAATGAATACGTTATTATTTTGAATTATTAAAATATTTTCAAGTATGTTATTTTATTCCTCTGAAACATTTTTAAGAATATTCACTAATAAAAAAATTAAGAATTTTGTGAACACCTTTAATTTAAAATATTTTTTATTATAACTGAGGAAACACATTTCTCTATAAATACAGGAGATTAATTTGGCCTGTCCACCTGTTTGCATATAATAAGGTACAAATAATTTCTTCTAAATATTCTGTAATAGCTTTGGAGATGTATCCACCAGATTCAACACACAAATCACGGTTTTACCATTATTTTTAGAGATTGGAATCATTTTCTCAATAATTTGAAAAATAATATATTATATTTATAAATCCCAAATATCCTTCTTTTCCTTATACTTATCTTTACTTTTATGATCCCCTTTGAGGTTCGCTTTTTATATTTCTTCTTAATTTGTAACACATATTACTAATGTGTTACAAATTAAGAAGAAATATTACCAATAGCTTGCAGTAATATTTTTGAATTAGCAAATGAAATTCTTATTTTATTCATAAATGAATGAAAAAATGTCAAAGCAGACATAATAATATAAATATTTGTAATCTCTGTGGACTAGAAATATGATATTGATTTTTGATTGCAGTTAGACTTGATAATTTAAAAGTACTTCGTTTTAGTTTTGCTGTCGATAATTAAATTGAAAAATTAATCGTGCGTTCAAAGCAAAATATATCTTTATTTAAAATGCGTTTTTTTTAGTTATTATTTTAAATATAAGAAGTATATTTTTATTTTCTGGACTTTATAAGACACACTATACCATAATGTCAATACTATAGCATATTAGTTATAAGCTTTGCATTGCTTTATTTGTATCAGCCAGTTTAGATCAATAAATGTGTATGATTTTCAGGCATACATTTGCTTGATCTATTTTTGTATCTGTATTGTACCATGGAAGCAAGTAAAAATATAGAATCAAAAATACATAAAGCAATAAAAATGTTTTGATCCCTTTTATTGAAGTACAACAGAATTTTTTTATCCTTTTTTCAATGAGAATAAGTGGAAAATTAATTGCATTTAAAAATTATATATTGTTTATATATTACACTTCGGCTTTATATATTATCTCCAACTACTAATTTATAAAGCCAAACACATTCACCTTTGTCATACCTAAGGAAACCATTTAAGACAACTCACAACAAGCTCTTTACAGAATGCAGAAAATGTCTTTTGAAACTCAGCCATGTTTTTTAAAATATACGTAAGTAAAAACATTCAAAATTAATTAGGTAAACAAGAAAGTTACTGCCATTTGATCGTTATCATTGAAGGAAGTGAAATAAGTATGCAAATGAGTGTATGACGTAGTTGAATCACCAGTCGAGAGAAGGAATATCAGTCATTATATAAAAGCAGATCCACCGCGCACTTTCATCAATCGTAATTCGTATAGTAGCGAAGATAAATGAAAGTGTCGAAGGGTCAGTGTTGTTTGCTTTACGATTTCAAAGTGCTTATTAGCTGCTGTATCAAGTCGCCGAATATGGCAAATATTTGGGTATAGTGCTGTGAATGAATGGCATTGGTTGCCCAAATCCAGGTCAGGAAATTTATCCGTCTGTGATGTCTGGCGGGCTAGTCGTCAAATAGTTCATTATGAGCTGTTGTCAACGGGCCAAACGGTCATTGCGAGCTTATACTCACAGCAATTGGAAAGAGAGCAACAGAAGGAGCCAGCACTGGCTAATCACAAAGGTTCTTGGCCGATAACTCGATGCCGCATGTCGCTTTGGTGGCCAGGAATGCCACACTGCGACTTGGTTGGGAAACTTTGTGCCATCCTTCTTACTCACTTGACTATGCTCTATCAGATTAGCACCTCTTCCCTTCCCAGAGCAATCATTTTGTGGACAATCCTTCAGCGAAGAAGCAGACTTGCGCCAAGCATTCACGGACTTCTTTGCGCCCAAAACTCTCGAGTTTTATGAAAAGGGGATTGGCGCAATGGAGACACGTTGGCAGAAGAGACCGGATGCCGATTACTTCGAGGACTAACAATAGGCTTCACTTTCTGTATGTTATGTTATTTTGGGTCATTAAAAGCAGCAAAATCTTTCTTGTTTACTTGGCGCTTTTGAGTAAATAAATACATTTTTCTATTAAGAATTCTATAATATTGTTCCAAAAGATTTATTGAATTATTTCTATAAAAAAAATACTTATATAGTTTTAATTTTATCTGGTTATTAAATTTTATATTTTGTTTTGAATAATAACATTTAATGTTAGCTTTAATATTGTGTGAATAATAATCAGTTTGAGGAAAAATATTCAAAGAAATATGCTAAATTTCACCGATATTTAAAACCTTTGAAAATTATTATTTTTGCTGACAAATATATATAAATACATAAAAATGTAGATTGTTAACTTTTTTTGTCCATTTTTTAACACATTTAGCGAAAATAATAATTTTTTCATACAGAAAAAAGCATAATATTATTTAATTTAAATAATATAATAATATAACAACCAAATTTAACTAAATTGTACAAAACAATACCTACAATAGAAAAAAGTACCACTTTTTTCTTTTCGTATGTATTTTTTTGTATAATGATAATCGCGTTTATTTTGTATTTCGTTTAATTTTTCCATATATTTTGCGCACTATTTAATGTCATGTTATATTATGTTTAGATTTTAAATCAATGTAAACATATTTCATTGTCTGCACTCGGTTTATATAGACACAAATTAAAAATATTATACAGTTCCCATTAACAAGAATAATTCTTGATTGATCTAAGAAAGCATTTATAAGCTGTACAATCATAGAATTCGATTTATTAATTATAAATTGTTCTATATCAAGAAATATAAATAGTTTCTCCCTATTGTAGTAAAAATGTTTCCGCAGATTTAGGATTCAAAATATTTTACTTAGAAATAGTCTTATTTATTTTTAAATCAAGATATTGTGATCGTTCCACTGCAGTTTTAAATATCATTGTTAATTTTGTGTATTATAGGGTAGTTGTTGTTGTCTTGCGTAAGTTAGGCTGGTAACAAAGGGTGTTTTTTTTCGAGGTATAGTTGGCATTACTTTCTAAGATGGCGACCGATTTAATAGCTGTCAAGTGATTTATTCTCAGTTTGGTTCGGCAATTCATCATGAATAGATTCACGCCTGAGCAATGCTTTCAAATTGTGCAATTTTATTTCGAAAATAATGGTTCTGTGCGGAATACGTATCGTGCACTACGTCTATTTTATCGTCGACAAAATCGTCCATCAGAGCAGATAATTCGATTAACCATGGAACGTTTTCGTAACACGTTTACTCTAATTGATAACTCGCATCCCCAGAGATGCCATACAGGTGCGTACAGAAGAAGCTATAGCTACTGTAGAGCGTAGCATTGAGGAAGACCCGAATGAGTCCATCCGCCATCGAGTACAGGAATTGGATCTGTGTCCATCCACTTTATGGAAGATTTTGCGGAAGGATCTTGGTTTGCGTGCTTACAAAATCCAACTGGTGCAAGAATTGAAGCCAAGCGATCATCAAGCAAGGCGTAGATTCGTCGAATGGGCCCAAAACGAGATTGCCGTTGTTCCCGATTTTCATAAGCGAATTTTGTTTAGCGATGAAGCGCACTTCTGGTTGAATGGCTACGTCAACAAACAAAACTGCCGCATTTGGAGTGAAGCTAATCCACAAGTGTATGTCGAAACACCTTTACATCCAGAAAAACTGACTGTTTGGTGCGCTTTATGGGCTGGTGGAATCATTAGTCCGTACTTCTTCAAAAACGATGATGGCCACAACGTTACAATCAATGGTGATCGGTATAGAGTCATGATTACAAACTTTTTCATTCCTAAATTGAACAGTCATGATGTCCAGGAGCTGTGGTTCCAACAAGACGGCGCAACATGTCACACAGCTCTTGCCACAATCGATTTATTGAAAGACACGTTTGGTGACCGCCTAATTTCACGTTTTGGACCTGTGAATTGGCCTCCAAGATCTTGTGATTTAACACCGCTAGACTATTTTCTGTGGGGTTATGTAAAGCCATTGGTCTATGCGGATAAACCACAAACGCTTGATCATTTGGAAGACAACATTCGCCGTGTTATTGCCGATATACGGCCACAAATGTTGGAAAAAGTTATCAAAAATTGGAAGTCCAAATTGGACTACATCCGAGCCAGCCGTGGCAGTCATATACCAGAAATCATATTTAAAATGTAATGCCACAAGATTATTTTTCGAATAAAAAAAGTTTCATGTCAATCGAATAATACATCGTTGTTTTATTGCAATTTAAAGTTCTATACCTCGAAAAAAAACACCCTTTATAAGGTGCGCTGCTCCACTTTTCTAACTGAACCATATTTAGGTGTGGAGTCCGACTTCCTCAGTACACACATGCCATAGGGATTCGTTTATAGGATAGGCAACCATTCATACAAGGAAAGGATAGACAGAGAAAGAAAGTACATCCATGCCCGAACTGGGATTCGAACCCAGGACCTCCCTATCCGCAGTCAGGCACTCTGACCACTACACAGAGAAGACGGCATTACAGGGTAGTAAAATATTTTATAGGAATTATGTTGCTTTCAATTTACAATAAATAACTAAGCAATCTTAGCCATTTTATAAAAAAAAGTCAATTATTCTGGAAACAGTTTGAAGTTTTTTATTGCATCTAATAAATGCCGCTTTATATTTTTTGTATTGCCAAGAAAAAAACTTTTAACAGTGTAATTGTTGTTGCTTAGTGTTACATGACTCCGGTTCTAATTTTCCTTTCTTGCATAGTCAAAAAAAAAAAAAAAAAAAAACATTTATAAAAATAGCGGCTGCAGTTCTGAAATTAAGAGAGTGACACAAGGGACTATAGTTTGCCTCTTGATTAATAAAAAAATACATATTATATTCTTTGATATTAATAGTTTATTGGAAAAGTATTTAATAGTTTTCATAGTATTTTTCTTAAAATCAGCAATTTTATTGTTTTTTGTATTTCTAAATATTTAGTTTCTAAACAAATACTAGATCAGAAAGAGTCTCAAAACTGATAGAAATAATTTGAAAAAAGTTTAATATTCAAAGGAAATTTCCTTGGAAAATTCATTTAGTAATCTTCGGCAGTTATTCGAATTTAATTTGATAAAATCTACAAAAATGTCCGTTTTACACTTCTAAGCGTTTTTCTTGCATTTAACACTGATAATACACTTTATTGAAATCAAAGACTTCAATTTTGAAATGGTTTGCTTTCACAACTAACTTTACATTCGACGATATAAAACATATTGATATTGTTGTCTTGTGCTAGCTAGGATGGCAGTATGGGCTGCGCTGCTCCACTTTTCCAACTGAATTACATTTTGGTGTGGAGTTTGAATTCTTCAGTACACCCATGCCATGGGGACCCGTTTATAGGGTAGGCAACCATTCACAACCCATTCATACAAAGAGAGGACAAAGACAGGATAGACAGAGAAAGAAAGTACATCCATGCCCGAACTGGGATTCGAACCCAGGACCTCCTTATTCGCAGCCAGGCCACTAGACAGGGTAGGCGACGTAAAAAGTATTTAAATTACTGAAATAAAAATTTATAAAAATGTCAAGATTCTTTTATTTGGTTTAAAGATTGTAGGTATGACATAAATTATCGAAAACAATAAAAATATAGAACACAACCACTACGAAATTTAAATTTTAATTGTTTCCGCTGAGATTTTATTTGCATGTATTATTAGTTACTAATTTCCATCACGTGTTTATGGTTTTTCCCTCCAGATTTTCTCTCTCTGTTTTTAAAACAAATTACTTTTTACCTCTTAATTTTGGCTTTTTTTTAATGATGGTAAGGGCATCGGTCTTCCATCCGGAAGGACTGGGTTCAATTCCTGATGCAGACAAAGACTCATTGAGTGCATGTGATATACGGGCTCATTAAATCGAAAGCTCTGTGGTCTGTCGTTGAGCAGTTACCATGGGTGTAATTGTCTGAAGTTATTTTCCTCTTCCTTCAGATCCATGTCAAAATTGAGGGAGTAGATCCTCTGGCTGTGCCATCTATTGGAGGAATTTAGAGCACAATCGTACTTTCACCTTCGTGATGTTCTGGTTAAACGAAAGACGATCCCCATTGGCTTAAATGCGCATAGCCAACGGCATTGCGAGTTTAGCTTGTCCAAGTATCTTAAGCAACAACAGAAACGTAACCAGCTGATTTAATACTTTGTATTTTTATGTATTTGATTATGTCGGGTTCTCTGAAGACACGATAGAGTTTTATATTTAAGCTTGCTAGGGCTGTTAGTTTATTGATATTGCATCAGTATTATTCAGCATTAAGTTGTGTAATCTCATAAATAAATTATACCTTCATATTACTAATGAATAAAAATTGCTTATGAGCTGAATTGGTTGTTGACTCAATGCTTTTTTGTATCCTACACGAATTCATACCCAAAGTTTTTATTTTTATTTTTGCTTCATTCTGAGGATCGTTAATGCTAAGTTTATCGAAAATTTGAATGATTTATGTTTTAGTTCATGTTAATTTTTGTTTATTAACGAATACGCATTTCAGAGCAATGCGTATACGGCAAATCGCAGCGGTCAGACACCTAGACGCGTCCTCCGTCCACCAAGATGGTTGGAACAAAGAACTGTGGAGCGTACTGCGAAGTGGCCACCTGCTTGCTCGGAGACACGTCTCTGGTACCAAGGTCTACCATCCCTGTCCTAAATGTCGAGTGGTTCAGGCGTCTCCATCTCATATTTTTCAGTGCATTGGTGTGAGAGAGAGGACATGGAGTTGAGACCGGAGGTGGGGCTTGAGAGACTGAATAATTTTGGATTCATATGGCTGGTGTGATGGTACTGTCACGCCAGTCGGGGTATAAACAACAACAACAACACTGTGGAGCGTTTGCGGGGAGCTTGTGCAGCCGCAGTGACCTCAACACGCGACCGAGAAGAGGCGGTACCGCAAAGCACATCTACCGAAATTCTGCTCGTGCGCTTCCTAATCGAGCAGAAGCATTTGCCGACGATTGGGAGGTCTGCACTCATGGGTCCGTTAAAAAATCTGCCATTAACCCCACAAAATAGACACCAACGTCTGTAATGGTGTCAGATGAGAGCAATGTCGACAACCGAGTGGCACGGGATCGTCTTCTCAGGTGAGTCACGTTTCTGTTTCTTCAGTGATAGGCATCGCGTAAGAATATGGCGTCGACAGGTCCAATCCTGCAGCAATTGCGGAACACCCCAGCTCGTGACATCATGGTTTGGGGTGCCACTGCGTACCATCCCATGTCACCTCTAGTTCGTATTCACGGCATTATGTCAGTCCAATGTTACGTGGATGATGTGCAGCGGTCGGTGACACTTCCCCACCTTGAGGGGGTGCCCAATGCCCATTATGAGCAGAATAAATCCCGACCGCACATTGCTCGCATCAGCCAACATGCCTTTCAAAACGTACAGCTCCTTTCCTGGTATCCGTGCCCACTCTCACCAATCAAACACATCCGGGATATGATTGCACCCATTTGGCACATATTTGACAGAGAATGTGGACTTCTTTCCTATTCTCATTCACTCTGTGGCTGTTGTTTAAACGTGACATTTTAAGTGAAGATGAGACTATTTTAAATGCTTCAGAGATTTTTTCGTAGTAGGATTTATTAAAAGAGCACAAAGGGGCATTTATGGGATAGGAATTTGTGAACCGATATTTATAACGATTTTTTTAAAAAAAGGCCACAATTTGCCAGTTAGTTAGGGCGTTCTTTCTATTTATTGGAAAGTATTGGGTTCGAATCTCGACCTTTTAAAAGCTTCGTCGTGGTTGCTAGTGGCGGCTGGCGCGCATTAAATATGTCATGGTCATACTGTCCTCAGTGTGAAATGATATCTCTGGGATGGCAGGCTAAGCTTGCAAGTTTTCTGCCTGGTGCCTGCTTCTAAATTACAAATATGCACTTTCAAGGCTACGATGGCACACCCACTGGCTATTCCGTTACATAAGGTGCCATCAATTCCTCCTCCTCCCTTGTAGTGGAGAAAAGTGAAAAATCCTAGCAGCCGAGCAATATACATCAATAACGAATTTTGAAAGTTATTTGTAGAATCCTCATGTTAAAAGTTATATATGAAAGTTTATGTAGAATATTTAAAAAATATTGCCGCCCCAACTTGTCCAATGTTCAGAGTGTCTAACTGCGGACAAGGAGGTCCTCGGTTCGAATCCCGCTTCGGGCATGGATGTACTTTCTCTCTCTATCTATCCTGTCTTTGTCCTTTCCTTGTATGAATGGATTGTGAATGGTTGCCTTCCCTATAAACGGGTCCCTATGGCATGTGTGTATTGAGGAAGTCGGACTCCACACCAAAATATGGTTCAGTTTGAAAAGTGGAGCAGCGCACTCCATGTTGTCAGCCTAGCTGGCACACGACAACAACAACATTTGAAAAATATTAGTCTAATCCTTATTAGTTTTCAATTGATTGATGACTGATTTTTATCAACAAATGTATTGATTGGATGATTGTATTAACTTAATTATTTAGATGTCAAAAAGCACATAAATAACCTTATGCACTAGAGTTTAAGCGTACAGAACTTTCTTATTTTCATTTTAATGAATATCTTAAGGGTGATGTTTAGATTATCGCGGTAATTTGCAGATTATCTAAGTAATTTCGAGAATACATTGATAATTTTAAAAATGAATTAATTGATTGCACATAATTAGATCTCTCACTAATCTAATCTGCACATTATCTAAAGAATCATCAGAATAACACATTAACAGTAGCACATGCATAAGTTATTTAGGAGAAGAATGAATCACAGTAAAAATATTATAGTTCATAATATATTCGTAATTTTTTTATATATGATAAAATTAATTAATATGTAACTAATGTATAAAAATATATCTGAATATTTTTCTGACTTAGTAAAAGAATAAAAATTAGAAGAAAATATAAGAAATGAAAAATAAAAAAAGAATGTTAATATTCTTTTTTCAAATAATCGATTTTTGTATATTTTAAAGAAATGTTGAAGAGGAGGTGTGATTGTTGATCCATTCATAGAACAATGTAGAAAAAATTAAATAATAACAAATTCGATGAAAAAATTGCGGAAATCTTATATTAATTTAATCTATTCCCTTGCGTTTAAAATATATCATTTTTTATGATAAATAATGTTAGTATTCTGTGTTCAAATAACACTTTTACATAAGATAATTAAATTATTAACTAAAGAATAACTTCTGAGGCCTGAAAATGATACTCATTTAGAAGTGAAAACCAGCAATCCTGCAACTGCGTATGCGAATCTAATGCGCCATCGAATATAATGCGCATCCCCATTTTAAAATTTTTTATAATAAAAAAATTGTTTATCGGCGAATGTAATGCTCATCAACCGTATGAGGAATTTATTGAATATTATTTTATGCAACAATGGATTTGTATATAAACTATCAATCAATCAATGGTATGATAATTTTATTTAAATTGAGATACCGTATTTTATTCAACAATGGACTTATACATAAAGAATAGCAGAACATAGAATTAACCTATTAATGGGCTATTGTTATGTGAAACAATCATTGTTAATTACCACTACCGTATATACGGTACCTATCGTAGAATATGAACATGAAATGAATCGTAGCATTTCTATCTAGCAAAGAGTTTCTACAATCAGTGATTAATAGTAAACGTCTTTATTCACTAATGTTTTCATCACTGGAACCCTCGCAGCTCTCTTCATCAGAGGCAGATTCATTTCTTCTTTCCTCATCATCATCGTCATCCTCGGCGTTCCAGAGCACGTCATCTTCACTGTCATTCAATGAATTTGCCCTTTTTAATTCTATCTCGGACTTAGGTTTTGTGGTATATATATTTTGCGCGTATAGTCCTCTTAAACTTTTTTCTCTGATCTTAATCTACCTATTTTTAAAAATTGACTATTCAACAAAAAAATAATGAAGACAACTGATTTAAATTTCTCTTCCTGGGTAAAATTTGAATCAAGAATGACAAATAATAGGTCTTAGAAATCACACAGGATTATTTAAGTTAAACGTAGGAATTAAATTGTTAATAATTAAAATGCTATGCATACATTCAATATGCATACACTCAATATTTGCAAGGCAAAAAAGAAGGAGCTTGGATAGGAAATCAGCATGCCAGTTGCCACTCATGTATATAATTGGAGTGTGTATTTATTAATTTATAAATGTGTATTCCTTCTGAATTTTGCAGAAAATAAACGAGACAGTTCTTTACGCCACTTACTGTTCTCTAAGCTGATTACATTATTAATTGCATCCATTGCGGGATTAAATTTTATTCTCTATTGATTCAGATTTCTCAATATATTATATTTTCAGGGTCACTGTGTAGTATCAATATTTTATAGATTAGCGGAAACTGCACGTGGCTGATTGGGAGAGACTTCGTTCTCGTCATACTGGTTGGTGAAATGTTAAACGCTCTACCCAATGGATAATTTTTCGTGCTCAAAGACAGCAATTGGAAAACGTAAAAAAAGTCGTAGCTAGCAATGTTTTTTTCACCACTTCAGTGTGCAAACAGAGAAAGCTGCCAATTCAGGTGTCAGCCTCATCACTTGGTTTAACAACATGCGGTGATTGGCTGTGTTTAGTGATTTCAATGACCGGGAAAACAAGCAGTCGAAAATTTACAAAAAAAGGACTCAATGAACCATTTTGTCCTTTTTTACTTAAATATTTACTAATATTTAAGTATTTATTTATTTATATATATGTATAGGTATTTGTGTGTAAATACTTCTTCAATAGAAAACGGTAAATTAGCATCATGACTTTTTGGCTGAACAGGACAACTTATTTATTCAAATAGTACAGGGTGACCACTTTATCCGGTTGACAAAAAATATTGTATTAAACTAAAAGCATGGAATTTATTTTGAAAAAACTAACTTTACATAGGTCATTTGTTACTTAGATACAACATATTTAAGTATTTTCAAAATGGCTCCCTTGGGCATCAATACAGAGCCTTAAGCGTCGCGTAAAATTTTCTTCAATGGGCCGCAGTTCATCAGGCGTTAATTCAGCCCATTCCTTCTTAAGAATACCCTTTAGGCATCTTTAACTTAGATGTGGCTTTGAGCGAGCTCTTGATTGCAAAATAGACCAAATATAATAGCCCATTGGGTTTAAGTCAGGTGAATAGGGGGGCCACATTCCCCCAATCTGAATTGGCTTTAATCCAACCTCAAATAAAACAATTATTTGCCGTCGTTGGCTTAGCATATTATTTCAAACAAGGAAATAAAAACTAACTATTTGTTTTACTAACATTAAAATCTCTTAAGCAAATGATTTTTTAATAAAAAATGAGGGACATGAATTAAACCAATCAAAAGCAATACAATTATGTCAGCAGTATAAAGTTGTCACCCTGTAGTTAAGTCGTTATGCAATGAGAGACTATGCTCTTGGTTATAATTTTGAAGTTTCAACGAAAGTATGGATACTTCTGTGACATTTGGAGCAACAGAAAATAAGATTTAAAATGATTGCAATATATCATATCTAATGAAAAACTCAAATTCAAGAATATTATATCTTACTGTGTTTGAGTCATTTGTATCCTTTCGCAATTTTCTGAACTTTATACATTAAAATTACTTATCTCTCTTCAACAATCCATGGGTTTACTTTTAAAATGCTTAAATAATATCTATGGACACCATTTCTCAATAGCGAAGAAGTCGCAACCTCAATCGGCTGAAATACAAATTTTATCAAAAATTATTTCTGCCAGTTCAAATTAGAATGAGCTTGATAAGCCGCAGAAATCTTTCGTATTTTATCAATATAAAATCTTTGGACACTTGCAATTAATGATAAGCCAAATAATTTAGCGATAATGCGTCTCTAGAAAAGGAAATTTTAAGAGAATAATAACAGGATTGTTGTAGTCTTGTGGCAGCTAAATTGGCAATATGGGGTGCGTTGCTCCACTTTTCCAATCGAACCGTAATTTGACTTCCTCAGTACACGCACAGCATAGTTACCCGTTTACAGGGCAACCATTCACAACCCATTCATGCGAGGAAAGGACAGAGACAGGAGCGAGAGAATGTACATTCATGGCCGAACTGGGATTAGATAGAACCCGAAACCTCCTTAGCTCGCAGTCAGGTACGCTGACCACTAGACAAGGGGATTGGTGAATTACACGATATACAGCATAAATAAACACTGATTTGTACAATTTCTTTTTCAAGAAAAATAAACTAAAACTTCCACTATTTCAAACTCCAAGGGCGTACAAACCGTTACTCTATTTTTAAGGAAGATAAATAAATCAAATGAAAGTCTAAAAGAAAATAAATTTTAAACACGGATCAAATCTTTCAATTTTCCTGCATACCCTTTAAAAGTGAAAAAAATAAGTTCCTTGGGTCAAATGCAAAATAGACAGCTAAGGATAAATTGGAAGAAAAAGGGTAAGAGAAAAATATTTTGTTTGAAAATAAGATGACTTAAAAAGGAGATATTTTTTTATTTAAAATAATTTTAAAAATTGCTTCAACAATTTTTCAATACTTTGTTCACATTATAATATTTACATTTCTGTACGTATTCATTAGATAATCATCTTGTCTATCAATACCAATATAATTTTTTTACTGTTTATCAACCGAATGTTTTCCCAGATTTGAACTGATAGACTATAAAGAATAACATGAATCTTATATCACGATAACACACTGTTGTTGGAACTTACAGATTTTCCTTTCCAAATCTAATTATAATGTTTGTGATTTTTATTAAATGTCCCATTTCGTAAAATACATTTTAAATTAGTCATACAAGTAAAATAATGTTTTAGATTAAACGTCGTTAATGGTTATTTGGAAAGACGGTACAATGGAATCGCTGCGCTGTTTCACGATGTCACATTTTGTCCAAACCTCTTCTCACTTAAGGTCTTCAGATTTTGTTCTCTTCAATACTATCTTTGAAATGAAGCTTTCGATGGGGGGAGGTTGGGGAAAGATGGATAGTCGTGAGCCTTCTATATCGGAAACTGGATCCTAATGTTGTACCTTGAATGTTAAAGGATGGCTAAAATATTTTAAAATTGAAGCATGTCATCGAGAAGATTCCTCAATTAAACAACAAAGACGAGAAAATATTCAACTGTATGAAGCAATAGCTTAAAGTAAAAAGAGTGATTTGTGTGGAATAAAAGGAAAAATAATTATTTGCAAATTTAGATGAAGGGGAGAATCACTTAAAAAATATTGACATTCCTAATTTTTGGACCGTATTCAATAGAAAGAGCAATTTTATGTTTTTAAATATTGATTGCAATTCACATTCAAATTTGTGTACTTCTGTTGCTATTGATGAATATCTAATTAGACCCTTTAGACCCTTTTAGTCCCTTTAGACCCTTTTAGACCCTTTAGACTCTTTAGACCCTTTGAGAGACCTTTAGAGTTGAGTTGTATATCTGCTGCTCCTGAGTTTAGTTAGACAAATTGTCTGTTATTGGCTGGTTATAACGGGTAATGCAATTTAATTGAAAGATAACACAGAAACTACTCCCATGAGTAATTTGCATGGTAATAATCTTAAAATTAATGCACTCCTATATTACAAGTAATGTGTTTAAATAATAATTATAAATAAATAACTTTTTTAAAATTCTCTAATTATATATGAGAAATAATTATTGTTGTTCGTGTCGTGTGCCAGCCATGCTGGCATTATGGGGTGCGCTGCTCCACATTTCCAACTGAACCCTATTTAGGTGTGGAGTCCGACTTCCTCAGTACACACATGCCATAGGAACCAGTTTATAGGGTAGGCAACCATTCACAACCCATTCATGCAAGGAGTGGACAAAGACAGGATAGATAGATAGAGAGAGAGAGTACAGACATGCCCGAAATGGTTGGGGATTTGAACCCAGGATCCGCAGTCAGGCACGCTGATCACTAGAGAAGTTGGGCGGCAGAAGTAATTGTTAGTTATATATGCTAAAAAAATGTTAATTATTTACACTATTAATATTTCTTGTGTAAATATAATTCTTGATCAGTATATGTGATCGGTAGTTAACATAATTTTTATTTACAAATATTAAAGCAGGAAAAAATTCATAGAGACGGCCATCATTCTTCTGCAAAAGCAGCCAGACTTCCAATGTTTATTTTAAAGTGGTAACCGTTTCCGCTTTCCCAGTAAAGGAAATATTTCTCATATCATTGTTTTTTGAAAAAGTTTGTCTTATGGAAATAAAAGCAATTTTTTCTATCATTTGAAATAAATAAATTAAATGCAGAAAATAAATCTTTCCAATGTCGCTCGTCAAATATTACGTAAAATTTTCTTCCTTTTCACCATTGTGTATATTTAGTATTAATTCTAATTTACATATAAATTATTTAAAAATGAAATAGCAATTGAACAATATGGACTTAAAAAGGATGCCCTCAAATATATATAATGCATTTCTTGATTCATAAATTTTTTTCATGCCCTATTATTTTCAAATTTTACATTCAATAATCTCTTTACAAAAGTGCTTAAAACAGCTGGAAAACCCCAGATGTCATCCTCCTTATATTTGAAGTTCATCCTATAAATCACATTGGGTAAAACATTCAAAGCATCTATTCATCCAGAAGATAATGCGAATATTTCTAATGGAATTATATTTATGGACTTTCTAGGAGCTACTTTAGCTTAGTCGGGAGAGCGACGTTCTCGTGACCCAAAGGAAGTGAGTTCGATCCTGGGATCGCTTAAAGGTAACCGTGTTCAGTAATGGTGACTGGGACACGTTAAATATGTCGGGTCACAAAACTTACTTCAAGTTCCCATCCAAATCAATAATTCTAGAGAACACAGAAAATCCACTTTTAGCTTTTAGTGCTGCCATCTAGTGTCTTCTAAAAGAGGGAGAAATGAACTCTTTGAACTTGAGGAGGAGATGCACTCGCTGTCAGGCGCAATCAAACGCCAGGATCGAACTTGACTGGATGTGGGCTTAGCAGTAAAGGTGTCTTAGTCTCCAAATATTTGTGTACTAATGCGAGATAAGACCACAAAAAATTAATTATTGATCATCATCCCTTTATTTTATTTTCGCTTTTGAACTAAAAATTCCTTTTCTAGAAATGCAGCTTTTTCTCTAAATACGTAAGCATGAGCTGTGTAAAAAGATTATAAATTTGTGATGAGGATTATTACATAACAAGTTGAAATGGTTAAGATAGATTATATCAAATAATTATTATTCCCCTTAAATAATTTTTTTCAATCTGGATTTAAAGATTTCTTTGAAGCGTCATAATTTTCAGATTTGAATCAAAAGCTTACGATTCTTAACGATAACTTATTTAGAATGCAGAGTAGCATAGGAAGTTTCGTATCTTTAGTCATATTTTTTCTTGTAATTAATATTAAAAGATTGTCACACTACATATAAAACTTTTATTTTTATTTTTAAAAAGTTAAAACTTTTTTTAAAAAATAAAAATATTGGGTTTTTATCTAATATTTATTTATTGCACCAACAAAACAATAATAATGTTACTACAATTAAATTAATTAATCATTGAAAAAACGAAATTTATGGAGTTCAGTCCAAGACAAATGATACTTATGAGTAAATGATACTTATGAGGGTGGCAAATCAAGTATTGAGATTCTTCTGCTCACTCCCTGTTTCTAAATTATGAAGACTCCCACGCAGAAGCTTCCATCCAACTGGTAGAGATCTAGGTACACGAAAATATTCCTGTGCTTACACCCAGTCTGTGCACATTCATTACTTCTAAATGCTAATCACAATACATGAGATATTTGAAAATTTTTTTATGAAACAAACAGAAGGCATTCTATAATTGCAATCTAAAGTTATTCATCTCATTTTTACATTATTTTAATAAATTAAAAATGATTAAAAATGTAAAATTTATGTGGAATCAACACTAATCAACATTCAAATCACAAAATTTTTACTAATCAACATTTAAGTGTTTTCAAAATTGGTCAAATTCACAAACTGGAAAATCACAATTTTATGAGATGATTTGGTTCATATTTTGGCTCAATAAATAAGAACTGTGAGACTGAATGTTGTTGTTGCTTCCCTGTACCAATCCCTGAGTTGAGTTCTACAAAAGACAGAAGCAGCCGGGTGGAGTCTTCGTGATTTTGAAGTACGGACCAAGCAGAAAACCGTCAATACTTGGCCTGCCACTCCCAGAGGTATCATTTCACTTGGAATACATTACGGCACGTCCAGTTTTAACGTGTCCAACGCACTGTTAGCGAACACTAAGGATCTTAGGTTAAACCGGGACTAGAACTCAATACCTTCCAATAAGGAGAGCGACACTCTAAC
Source organism: Latrodectus hesperus (assembly GCA_037975125.1). Lineage (NCBI taxonomy): Eukaryota > Metazoa > Arthropoda > Arachnida > Araneae > Theridiidae > Latrodectus > Latrodectus hesperus. Next base: position 26,871,771 of record CM075853.1, on the reverse strand, counting down.
CAACCACGGCCACCGCAGATCTATTGAATGATTGATGTCATAGCCACTTTCAGTGAACATTGGAGGACATAGCAACCACTTTCAGTGGCTGAGATAGTTGAAAAGTTGCTGTAGCACCAGCATGCTTCATATGTACCTCTCTCTGAGTTGAGCTCTACCAGTTAGATAAAAGCAGCCTGTTGAAGTCTTCGTGATTTTAAAGAAGGGACCAAACAGAAGACACCCAATACTTGGTTCGCCACCCCTAGATCTATCATTTTACTTGGAGGACATTGCAACCACGACCTATTTAACGTGTTCCATTCGCCTTTAACGAAGATGATGGATCTTCGGTTAACCGGGATTCGAGCTCACTACCTTCCGATAAGGAAAGAGATACCCAAACCAACGGGGCCACCGCAGACGAATAGTTGAAACGTAAGACCCACTTCACGAGGCCTTCATATTCTGAACTTCACTCGGAACATGCTTAAATTCTACAGCTAGACATTTATTTTTCTTGTGTGACCACAATTCATCTAAGCCCTTGGACATTTCATGATTTAAACTGCAGCAAATCTAATCCATAAATCTGATTACGCGACACACAAAATACCTCATCTTAAAAGTTAAATGACTTAATCTAATTTAAATGTTAATAACCGAGGATTGGCAAAAATGGCCACATTCTTTTTTAAATGGGTATTTCGAATGAGTGCTTGAGATTTTATACTTGTTCCGATGAAAACACTCAAGGAGTAAAACTAAAAAACTTATTTTGATAGTTAAAACATTGATTTTTGAGATTGTTATCCATCCTGATGACCATTCTTCAACTGACAGGGTTGTACATTTCCAAAAATATATCTGAAATGTTAAAAATTGGAAGGGCACAATCATTGTTTTTTAACTGTTGAACAAGATAAAGTTTACAACTCAAATATATCTACACATACATTTGTGATATTTAAGTACCAAATAAACAAGAAAGCTCTAGCCGTTTTCGCGTTGCCACTGAATGAAGTCAGAATAAGTATGCAAACTAAAGAAGGGTGTGGTTGTGTTCCCGTCAGTCGAGAGTAAAAATATCAGTAGTTGTAAAACCAAGTCCACTGCGCATATCCATCAATCGCAACTCGTACAGTAGTGAAGGAAAAAGAATATGTCAAAGGAGTTTATTCGGTGTTGTTTGCCTTATGACTTGAAAGTGGGCTTATCAGCTGTTGCACCAAGCCACCGAATATGTCAAGCGTTTGGGAATAGTGATGTGAACGAACGTACTACAAGATATTGGTCTCACAAATTCAGGTCGGCAGATTTGTCCCTCTTTGATCAAGCTGGTGTCTGGTGGTTTAGTCATCAAGTCATTGACCCATATGACTTGATGACTAAACCACCAGACACCAGATTGTTCACAGATCATCAAGTCGTATGAGCTACTACCAAGGGCAAAACGATAACTGCGTACCTGTTCTCGCAGCAATTGTAACATGTGCAACAGGTATTGAAACATATGAAGCCTACACATCGCAATGTTCTTGGCCGATAACGTGATGCAGGATGTGGGGTGGGTGGCCAGGAATACCATACAGTGGCTTGGTTGGGAGATTTTGTGCCCTCCTCCTTACTCAATTGACCTTGTATCATCTGCTTTTTCATCACTGACTATCATCTTCGTGGAATATCCTTCACCAATGAGGCAGACTTGCGCCAAGTATTCACGAGCTGATTCACGTCCAAAATCCCCGAGTTTCAACCTCAAGGGGATTGCATGACGGTGGCAGAAGGGTCTGATATGCCGACGGTGATTACTTCGAGGGCAAACAGTAGGCCACACTTTCTTTTGGATCATTATAAACGCCAAGAGCTTTCTCGTTTACCTTGTAGAATGAAAGAAATTTTAAAACAATAGAATTTTTTCAGAATAAAAGAAAGTGATTAACAAAACGAAATATCCAGGAAGTGATCAACCATAGAAAGTACATCGAACCAGATCAAATCAAATAAGGAAGCTCGAGAAATGAATGTGACACAGCTATAAAAATCTAAAACCACAGCAAAAAGAATGAGTTAATCGAAGATTGAAGAGAACGGAAACATAAAATTTTTTACACTATATTTGTCTATGGTTTCAAAGCAGGGAAAAGCATATTTTAAATATAAGTCCCATTGATATCAAAACAAACATGTGTTTATAAATTGAGAAAATATTCATTCGGATAAACTAAGCACAGGAAAATAATTTAAAGTTCACTTATCATTGCTTAATGATTTTAGCTTCAGCAGCTTGGGTACGATTCTTTGATTTAATGAAATACCGTAGAACTCCAATTATCCGATAACTTTTAGGATTTCAGAAAAATATATTAAACTAACGAAAAGAATGAAAATGAAAAAAAAAAGCTCAAAAAAAGGAAAGGTAAGAGAAAATGAGAATAACATGTCATTTGAGGAATTTAAAAATATTGTTTTTGAAATTTGTAATGGATGTTCAAAAGTTAGTACTGAAGACATTGGAGAATAAAATCTAGGGTCTCACTCGTAATCCAAATTGCAAATGATGTTAAACTAAATGGAAATGTCGAGGAAGAGAATTTGACCTTAATGTCCAATTTGAAGTAAACACGGGATCATCATCTAGAGATGCCTTTGATGGCTTTGAGACTGCTTTGAAGCCATGAAGTGGACTTAAAGCATTACCTTAAGTGTGACCACAGGTCAATTCTCACTTTCAATCGGATGCGCGACTTGGCTGCCAGAAAATGGATAACAATGACTTTCATTTACATCGTTGTACATAGATACTGTATTTAACGTACGGCTCCTGTAGGTACCTTAACATGTAAAAAGTAGCCTTCTCATTGAATTTATTATAAGTTTCTTTACATTTAAAAATTTGTAGATTTTTCCCGATTTCAACTTAGAATAATTAATTAAAATAAATTTTGCTCGCTTTTGAAAAAATTTAATTATCTGAATTTTTTATTATCCAAATAGAGTGTTTTCCCAATTGATTCGGGGGTGATTATAATGCCACTGTATAATATTGTAGGCAGCAAATCTGTATCTTACATAGTGCAAATAAATGAAGATTAATGATAATACTCTTTGGTAATATGGAAATGTTTTTTCTGTTGATCACCATGAGCGACTCTCTGTATTATGGATCCTTTCATCATCTCATGCAATTAAGAAAAAAGTCACCAGAGCTTGCAAAAATGCAACTATTGTTTATAATGCCCTATCACTGGGAGTTTCACTTTTCAATGCTACAAGGAGCGAAAGTGATGGTTCTGCTAATGTAGTGGGTGCCCAGAAAGGGTGCCATTGACGTCCCAAAAGTGGGTCTTCATTCTAAAAGCAGGGATCAAGCAGAAGTCCCCTAAGACTTGGCCTGTCATTCCCAGAAGTATCATTTCACTTGAAGGATATTGCGACCATGACAGGTCTCAACATTAGTTGATACGGTGGATCTTCGGTTGAGTCAGGACTTGAACTTATTATCTTCCGATAATTCTGGCGTTCAAAATCCTTTCACTGGTGTGGGTGCATGTGGGGAGGTGAGTGCCAGCTCAGTTGGACTTTGTCAACTGACCGTGGTTCAAAATTATGAAGCACTTGGTGATGGGCGAGAATTCAAAATCCTTAACCTTAAGATACTGACCGTGTCCCACCTGCACAACTATGTATCTTCCGATAACGCAAGTGACGCTTTCATCAATTAGGCTCCCGTAACTTGCACGTAAAATATCTATTATTATACTTATATTTGAATCTTATTCATAATAAATAAAGCATAAATGAGATTCTTATTTTTTTAAAGAAATAACTATGTCATTAGAATAATAAGAATTGTTACATTTCTCGCAAAGTTGCCCATAATAGAAAATCGGACAGCTACAGTTGAAGAATTCACCATCAGTTTTGCAGGTTTCACCCTTTTTGCTGGGATTATTCGCACAAGGATCTGAAAATAACCTGATTGATTAGGTTACAGCTCAAATTATTTTAGATGCATTTTTAACAGAATGCAATAAATACAAAAGAGTTAAACATTGCTATTAAATCTGCAGTAGGATTATAATGTCAAAGTCACTTTGTATTAATACCTTTTCTACGAACATCATATTTTCTTTCATGTTAATCGTAGATAATAAATATTCGTGATGTAATTCGTATGTAGCATAATTGCAATAAAGGCAGTAAAAGCAATAAAATAGTAAGATTAACCTAGCAATACCAGAAATGCTTTATGTAAAGTATGCGCTATAAATAGAAAATATGATTTCTCGTTAGAAACGAGAAGGAAACTGAAGTAATTAATTATTTTAGAACAGAAACGCCGACCAACTTGTCTAGTGGTCAGCGTGCCTGACTACGGATAAGGAGGCCCTGAGTTCGAATCCCGGTTCGGGCATGGATGTACTTTCTCTCTCTATCTATCTTGTCTTTGTCCTTTCCTTGTATGAATGAGGTGTGAATGGTTGCCTACTCTATAAACAGGTACCTATGGCAAGTGTGTAGAGCAAAGTCGTACTTTCACCTACATGGTGCTCTGATTAAAACGAACGACGCTCCCAATCGACTTAATACGCATAGCATAGCGAGCTTGTCTTGTCTAAGTGTCATTAGAAAACAACAACAACAAGAACAGAAACAATTCTGTAACTAGCAGAAGCCAGCTGATTAATGCATCGTTCTCCTTATCGAAAGGTGGTGACTTCTCATCACGATTTAACGAAGATCTGTCGAGTTCACTAAAGGCGGCTGGGGCACGTTAAAAATGGAGCATTGTCTTCCAAGTGAAATGATACACCTGGAGGTGGTAGGCCAAGTAGTTGGGGGTTTTCTGCTTGGTCGTTGATTCAAAAACACGAAAACTCCCCCGGTATTTTTCATCTAACTGGCAAAGCCCCACTTTGGGTTAAGTACAGGGAAGCATTCTGGCGCAACAAGAATTATAACTAGCAGGAACTATTTATAGTACTTTTTCCCTATCTTGCACTCCTTGACGAATTTTGTAGTTAATACATCAAGCAAAGTAATAAGCAAGTAATAATTAACAATCGAAGAAAATTATCAAGGAAATAATCAAATATATTAACATAATTAAAAGAATGTGTGTGCTATATTATTGGGATTTCTAGGGGGTTGATTGGTTTGCTTTGTGCTTTCACTCTTTGATCATTTCATGAACACGAGGATTAGTTAGACCAAGACCCACGGCTTAAAGTTGATTTCGAATCACACTACAAACATCCATGTCGAAGATGGGATTCGAACCCAAGTTGTTAACTGAAGGCTAGAGCGCAAGCATACGGGGGCCAGCTTGGCTTCTGAGGGGTGGAACTGAGGGAAATTTATATAGAAAGGTACCTAGCAGCTGTGCCATCGTGACTCCGAAATTGTGTGGGTCTTCGAATTTTAGAAGCAGGGGTTTTACGCTTGATCCCTGCTTCCTTTTTCACAATAATGAATACCTAGAATGAATACTATAATGAATAATAATTTTTTAATGAATACTCAGCAGCCCATCCTGTCTAGTGGTCAGTGTGCATGATAGCGGAGACCGATGTCCTGGGTTCGATTTCCGGTCAGGGTATGGATGTATTTTCTCTCTCTAATATGACCATTCCTTATATGAATGGGTTATGATAGTAGAAAGCCTGACTACCACGTGATCAAATGACAGTGATGTTGCATTCGCAAGCTGACGCATTCTTCTTAGTTACGCTGTTATTACTGTGTTGTTAACCTTTTAACGGTAATTCGTTTTACAAATATTTTGTTATATATTCATCCTGTATATTTAGTTTCATAATCAAAAACATTCACGTTAAATTCACTGCTTCCAGAAGGCAATTATAATGATGTTTCTCTCTTTCGATTCCACGGAAAGACGGTATAAAACGTCAAGGGATGTTTGCAATTGCAAGAGTTAACGTGGAAGCAACAAAACAATCCAGGGTAAGTAAATTAATTTCATTTGAATGATTTTTCTCTTGTTATTTTAATTCTGAATTTTTTTGATAACATTAATAGTAATAAAAAAAATTCGTTGTTGTTGTTGCTTATCCTCCATGTCTGACGGAGTCAGACTAGGTCCACGAGTTCGTTGACTGTAAGGAAGTCAAAGACTAAAAGAGGATTGCTAAAGAGATCCTCCCTAGAGAGACCCATGCAATCCAAAAGATGCTCAGGAGACGCCTGATAATTTTGGCACTTGGTGCAGGTGACGAAAGTTTTCCTGCCCTCGTTGAAAGTGAGGCACTTAATATGACCGCTAGCAAGTCTTGAGAGAACAGTCCGGGTACGTCTGTCACACGGGAGGTCAAGGGACAAACCCGGTTTCGATCCCTTGTACCAATTATGGGTTGGGGGTGTTTTCCAGTCCTCCGAGATTTTTGATTTTTCCCGGGAGTATAACTCCAGAAAAGTAAGTGTGGAAGAGGGAGTATTTGAAATCCTGCAACCCTCCTTAGCAAGATTATCGGCCATTTCATTTCCGTGGAGATTCACATGTGAAGGTATCCATTGCAAGTGAACATCATGATTAAGTGAAATGAGTTTTAATTTAAGCAGGATAGAGTTGCTGATCTTGTCGCCTACAAGAAGCCAATTACTAAGATGGTGGATAGAACTACGGCTGTCAGACAAGATCCATAGGTCACCATAATCCTCTTCAGAAAGAATAGGTTCTAGTCCCAGGTCTATTGCAATCAATTCACTTCTGAAGACAGAGCAGTGATTGGGAGTACGATGAGAAAGAGTCAAATTGGTGTGAGGGGTTTCAATATATATGCCACTACCTGCTAGAATATCAATTTTACTACCGTCCGTGAAGATTTTGATGGCATTGATAGGAATGTGGCTTAGGTTTTCCAAGGTCAGTTGTCTAAGATGTTCTGGGATGTAGTCTTTCTTATTAACACGAGTACTTAAGTTAAAGTGAAAGTAAACCCTGGGGAGTCCTTCTGCAGGATTCAAGCAGCACTGTATTGAGTTGGGTTCGACATTACTATTAGGTAGTTGAAGAGAGACGGCCAGACTGAAAGGGCTGTCCTTCTTTAATCTTTGATGATTACTCCAGCTGTTAAGATACATGGAGGTCTTGTTGCAGAGGCCATAACTAGAGAGTTTATTATAGTATTTAACAAGACCAGCTTGTCTTCTAGTATGGAGCGGCTGCAAGTCAGCCTCAAAAAGAACAATATCAGAAGGACAGCTATGTCTTAAACCAGTGATAATCCGGGCAGCACTTAATTGAACTTGTTCTAACTTCTTAAGGTTAGTTTTGGATGCGCAACAATAAATTGGGAAACCATATTCAAGTATAGGCCGAATGAAAGTCATATATGTTGTTCTAAGGGTTGTTGCATCGGCTCCCCAGTCGCTACCCGCAATATATTTAAGAATGGTAAGACGTTTTCTACTTTTCAATACAATGTGTTCGATATGCTTGTTAGTAGTGTACTTTTGATCCAGAATAAATCCCAGATATTTGGGGTGCTTTTCATAAGTGAGATTCTGTCCCTCCAACTTCAGTTGTGGTTGATAATTACATATACGCTTATTGGTTGTGAAGAAAGTAGCAATTGATTTGCGAGGATTAAAACTGATTTTATGTTCCTTGGCAAAGTTGGACACAGCTACAAGAGAATTATTAATTCTCGATTCAATATCATTAATATTGTTTCCTGAGCTCCAGAGTACAATGTCGTCTGCAAACAGTCCCACCCTAACTCTGGTAGAATTCAGTTTTTCAATGCCAGATAAAAACATCGTGAAAAGAGTAGGGCTAAGCACTGACCCCTGAGGAACACCTTGGCTGAGCTTAAATGGTCCTGAAAGAGACTTGTTAACTTTCACCTTGATAAAAAAATTCAAATCACAAAAGTGAATTCCTATGAAATTATTATTTTTAAATTTGCTACGCCTAAAATAATATAGATTAAATTAAAATTTTCATAGAAAGATAAAGCACCATGATTTGTTTTTTCAATTTATTAATAAGAAAATGTTTAGGGATAAAAATGAATGAGTGATATAAATATCTATTTGGAAATTATTTTCAGAATGCATCTTAATGATCATATCAAATAGAAAATGAATTATTTGTAAAGAAAGACTATTATTTCTTTGTTGCATATATTTATCAATTTTCTTATATTTAAATTTTACTTCCAGATTTGTGAATTGCATTTCAAACCAAGTGATATTTTAAGAACTAATGAAGCTTTCGATGGGGGGGGTTGGGGAAAGATGGATAGTCGTGAGCCCCCTATATCGGAAACTGGATCCTAATGTTGTACCTTGAATGTTTAATGGATGGCTAAAATATTTTAAAATTGAAGCATGGCATCGAGAAGATTCCTCAATTAAACAACAAAGACGAGAAAATATTCAACTGTATGAAGCAATAGCTTAAAGTAAAAAGAGTGATTTGTGTGGAATAAAAGGAAAAATAATTATTTGCAAATTTTGATGAAGGGGAGAATCACTTGAAAAATATAGACATTCCTAATTTTTGGACCGTATTCAATAGAAAGAGCAATTTTGTGTTTTTAAATATTGATTGCAATTCACATTCAAATTTGTGTACTTCTGTTGCTATTGATGAATATCTAATTCAATAAGGTGTGTGTGTGCCAAAAAAGTAAGTATTCTTTACAATTTGAAATTAATAATATTATTGATATTAGTAATATAGTACACAAAATATCAGGCAAATTAAATTAAATGAAAATTATGAGGATTATGAAACACATTTGTATGATTTAATTAATAATACTTTATTCTATTTGTCGGAAAACACTGTAAATAAATAGCAGAGAGTCATTTTATGTTTTGTAAAGGAACACATTTTATTCTTAAAATCTAAAATCTTACATTACTAGTCGTCGATGAAGTCCCAATTTTTTAATTTTATGTACCTTATTACACTCTATTTTACCTCATGCATACAGATTTTTATAGAATTGTTCTTATTTAATTTTACCGCTTAGAAATACAACAAAGCGATTAATTTCAAATTGTAATTTAAATCCGCAAATTGATCAAACAGGTAAAAACGGCTTCCCTGTTATAGATAAATATTTATTTCTGGAAAATTGAAATTGTGTTAATTGATGACATCCATATTTAGATTGCAAAGATGGTCCTCATTTAGGTACATCTAATAATAATTTAATACGGCAACAACTGCATATGTATATAATATTCATTTTTAAGATGTATATATTATAATTTTTGTAGCCAGAGTTACATGCAGATTATTGTAATTTCTATGTTATCTTGTAATAATGGCAATTTTCCATAAAATGATTAATAAAAAATACTTATGTAATGTTTTATGATTTTTTATATAAATTTTATTATAAAACATTAATATTCACATTTCGGAAACAAGATATACTGAAAATTTTACTTAATTAAAACAAATAACTATAGAATTTTACAGATCAAATCATAAAAATACAAAAAATAACAATATTAAAAGTGATGTTTTAGATAATTTATTATTCTAAAGATAAATTGACATGTAAATGCAATAATCCAGAAGAATTTGGCTTACTAATTATAATTATGAAGTACGAAAATTTTTTAATAAAGTTTAACTTTCAAAAATTTTTTTGCCATGAATTATATTCTAAGAAATCTAATGAAAGTTTTAACTTTTAATACTTAGCGTTTCTTAGAAATGAACTCCATTGTAAAGAAATATTGAAAAATTTAAACAAAAGAGCGTTATCAATTCTTTTATACAGTAATGTGTTATTAAAGGTGCACAGATGTTTTCTGCAGATTTAAAAGAAAAATGACGGAAGTGGGGAGAAGAACTCAAAATAAATGGCTCTGAAGACATACAGAAATGTTTCGACCATCAATTAAAATATCATTTATACATTATTTACATTATTCATTTATTAAATTTTAAATTTTCTTTAGTGCTTTCGATATTCAACATACTTTAAAGGAACCATTTGAAGCTACTACATAAATTATATAATCATAGATTACAATATTCCTACCTTTATTGAAAGACAAAATCACTGTTTTATTACTTTGCTGCATTTTCGAGCTGTTTTCCAATTACTATAACGCCTATTTGAATGAAATACTGGTTAGGGAATTAATTTTTCTAAAATGCTTTCAGTAGTAATATAGCATTACAAAAAATTGAAATTTATTTGGAAAGATGAACTTTTTGTAATTTCAATGGGATTTCGATGGATTTTGTTCCAATTGGGAATCGGAAATTTCAAATTTGAAGTACTAGAGTGATATTATTAGTATATAAACGCTTAATTAAACATAATTTATACAAACATAAAACAAATTCATGCAAACATATAAAAATTTACATAAAACTTTATATTTTATGATGATAATAATTAAAAAATGATTATCATCATAAATATAAAAAATTGCATTAATATTCTTTTTAAAATGTTTTAAGAATTGTTTTTTAAAATTTTATTATTATTTGATAAATTTGTTTATCATAAATTCGAAAAAATAAATTTGATATTTAAATCTGAAATGCTTAAAATGTATTTTTTTCCAGCGTCTTTCGCTTAAACTAAACGTGGATTTCTTAAAATAGTGAAATGATTAGAAGGAAAAATATTTACTCAAATATTTCTGTTCACTAGCAAAAAATGTTTTTTTCTATTTGTTTAATTTATAAGAAAGAAACCAAAGTGCAATTTTTTCATCCGAAGTCTGTATTCTCATTTCATTTTCTTTATTTTATTAAATCTAAATTTTGAAGAAAAAAGATAAAAAGGCTAATTTTTTTCCCAGAAAAATTTTTAGTGATTAAGATTAATCTAAAGAGCTTTAAATTAACACATTTTTAAAAACGTAAAATTTTACAAATTTTCCAATTTAAATTAAAAAATTTTTAAAGTTTTTACAATGCCACGCAAATAAAGATTGGAGAAATAATTTTGGGTGCACTGACATGTACTGCAAATAGAAACTTGCTGAATATTTTTTTTTATATTTTGTTTATGAAATTTAATCATATTGAATGATGATTTAAAGATATTTTATATCATTTTCCCTCTTAATAAAACCAGAATAAAATTAATAATAAATTTTAACTAATTTTTAATGTTCGCGTAAGCAAAGCATTAATCATAAGTTTTAAAAGAGATTTCTTACAAATATTGCAACTATTAATTGAAAATTCTGTTAGTTAATGAAATTTTTTGAAAATTTAAATCATCCTTACCAATTTAAACTAATCATAAAATGAATGTTTTGTCTTGTCTTTTTCATTTTGCTTTTCCTTCTGTTCTATTTTCAACGTGTTAATGACTTTAATCAATAAAAAACGTCCTCAGAGAAACCGATGCTTTGGTCCTTATATAAGAAATCGTTTTATTAATAACAAAATGAACTTCAACACTCAGACATTCGATGGTGAACTTCGCCTTGCTTGCTGCCGCTCGAAGAATGCGATTGGAAGGCATGCAGCAAATTCGTCGACAAGTCTGATATACGACGCCGTCACAATAGGATGTGACATAGATGAAACATTATCTGACGTCATGGATATTTTAAACCAATGAGAGTTTTGATAAAGTGATGTAGCCATGACATCAATTGGAACGAAAGCAACAACCACTTAATGGTTAATATAATTTTGTTTTAAAAGAATTTTAGTGTCATTGATATCAATTAAATTTTCTCTTTGTTTACATAAAACATATTTTTCTTTGTTAAAATAGAGATTTATAATTCAGGATTGGTATAATATCCAAGCTATCATTCAAAATTACCATTTGCTTTTCAATCTATGTCAAATGTCTTCGCTGCACAAAATAAGTTTCTATTTAGAAATCAAGAAAAATATATTCATTGTCTTTAATAAATAGAAGTATAGTTATATTTTTCTCTTTTTTTATTTATAAGTTAAAATCCTAAAATATTTTCGGAAATAGTATGAATTGGTGTCTTTATGACCTTTTTCATCGACAAACTGGACGCATGTTTTTGAAACGGGAAATTTCTCAAAGTGCGCCGAATTGAAACACTGTTACCACTAAAAAATCATACATAGGAAATGAAAAATGATGCAAAACGCGAGAAAAAGCAAATCTGGCTACATAAAAACACTAAAAGCAACAAAAACTCAAATTGGCATCACTATAATCAAAACAAAGGATGCTATATTTGGCGAGAAATCTCTTGGGAAATATATCGTACCATATTTTCCGTTTTTTACTCAAATGCAACATAAATGAAGATTCTTACAGTATTTCCCAAGTATTATTACCTTTAAAATATTTCCAAATATTTTTTTAAATATTTATGGACTAAAAAACTTCACATTTTGAACACTGAATCTTGTATTGAAATATTTATAAATACCAATGTTTATAAATATTGAATACAGATATTTAGAAACATTATTTTGTAATGTTATGTAATGTCTTCTGTGTTTTAAAATTATTTAATTTCATTTATTTTATAATAAATTTAGTAAAAATTTTTTATGTAAATTTAATGTTTTCATGCATACAGAATTGATAGCACATCTACACAAGAAAGTTCTGCATGCTTCAAAAATGGATAATGATTTTTAAATATGCCATTCATTATTATTCTAAATTCATGAAAATGTAGTACAGGGGATATTGCATATTTATGCCATAGAAATATAATCAAAATTAATATCTAATATAAAGGATTTTGAAGTAATATTAGATGTTATCTATAAATGTTACATTTACAATGTTCGACATTTTTTAATATTTGAAGCACCAGATGATATTGAGCAATGTATTTTCTTGTGCTACTGGGTGCTACATTTTGAAATCAAATCACATAATTTTAATAGTTCGCAAAATGCTTCATTTTATGCATCTACTTCGACACAATACAGGGAAATGTCTAAAAGACTTTAAAGACTTTTATAAATATATTTCGCAATTACCACGTATTATAAACCTAATCGCAAACTTTGATGGAAGTAAACATGAATGCGTCTGATTTTGTTCAACAGTAGAAAGAATTGAACCAGGCGCTTTACAAACAGAAGAATGCAATTTTCCCGCAAGGGCTCGTGAACCTTATATTTATTTTTACGCGGCGTTGGAGATAGCTTAACAGCTCAATACTGTTGTAAGGCATTTTAATGCTCAACGCGAAATTGCCTTCAGGTAAGAGATTTTGCAGATAATAGGCACAGTGTTCTCCTGACTCAACTCTCAAGTACCCACAACAAAAGACGCACGTGCAGAAAACAGAATTGTAACGTTATTGTTAAATAATTTGGGAGCGAAACTGGATCCTTATGCTCCCATGTAAGTTATCTTATTATAAGGATATATTGAATTTATACGTTTTGTTTTAATACTGTGTTGAAGACAACCTAATAATTTGAAGGTATTTCAAAATTTGCTGCATAACTGTGCCTTCGAGAATTATAGTTGGTAAAATTTTATTTACGGGTACATCTTGATATTTTGGCGATTTTTTGACGTTAAGATATGCGCTAAAATGTAAATAAAAAATGCCAACCCTAAAATTACATTAGTTAAAACGCTGAAAATACTATATTTAACCAGAAATTAAATTTGAAAGGCAATATTTATTACACCATTTTAGACACACTTTATCTCTTTTAGTTCTTTTAGACTGTTTTTTAGATTTTTTAGATTGTTAGAAGTTCTTTTAGACTGTCTTTTAGACTGGCAACTCTTTTAGACTGTTAGACACGCCATTTTTAGACTCTTTTAGACCCTTTTGCCTTTAGACCCTTATAATACGTGATCCTTTAGAATTTTTTAGATCCATTAGACCCTTTAGACCCTTTTAGACCCTTTAGACATTTTTAGACCCTTTAGACCCTTTTAGATCCTTTTAGACCCTTTAGACCCTTTTAGACCCTTTAGATTCTTTTAGACCCTTTAGACCATTTAGAACCTTTTAGACTCTTTAGACCCTTTAGACCCTTTTAGACCCTTTAGACTCTTTAGACCCTTTAGACCCTTTTAGATTCTTAAGACCCTTTTGGATCCTTTAGACCCTTTTAGACGTTTTAGACTCTTTTAGACCCTTTAGACAGTTGAGTTGTACATCTCCTGCTCCTGAGTTTAGTTGTTTCTCTCCTGCACTCTAAGTTGAGCTGTTTTCCTCCTGCATTTAAGTTGAGTTGTTTCTCTCCTGCTGCTGAGTTGAGTTGTTTCTTTCCTGCTGCTGAGTTGTGATGTTTCTCTCCTGCTTTTGAGTTGAGTTGTTTCAATCCTGCTCCTAAGTTGAGTTGTTTCTCTCCTGCTTTTGAGTTGAGCTGTCTCTCTCCTGCTCCTGAGTTGAGTTGTTTCTTTCCTGTTGCTGAGTTGAGTTGTTTTTTTCCTGCTTCTGAGTTGAGTTGTTTTTCCTGCTTCAGAGTTGAGTTGTCTCTCCTGCTCCTGAGTTGAGTCGTTTATTCCCTGCTCCTGAGTTGAGTTGTTTCTATCCTGCTCCTGAGTTGAGTTGTTTCTCTCCTGCTGCTGAGTTGAGTTGTTTCTCTACTGCTTCAGAGTTGAGTTGTCTTTTTCTGCTTCAGAGTTGAGTTGTCTTTCTCCTGCTCCTGAGTTGAGTTGATTTCTTCCTGCTTCGGAGTTGAGTTGTCTTTTTCCTGCTGCTGAGTTGAGTTGTTTTCCTCCTGCTTCTGATTTGAGTTGTTTTTTCTGCTTCAGAGTTGAGATGTTTCTCTCCTGGTTCTGAGTTCAGTTGTTTTCCTCCTGCTTTTGAGTTGAGTTGTTTCTCTCTTGCTTCTGAGTTAAGTTCTCCTTCTAGCTTCTGAGTTGAGTTAAGTTCTCTGCTTTTGAGTTGAGTTGTTTCTCTCTTGCTTCTGAGTTGAGCTCTCGTGCTCCTGAGTTGAGTTGTTTCTATCCTGCTGCTGAGTTGAGTTGTTTCTCTCCTGCTGCTGAGTTGAGTTGTTTCTCTACTGCTTCAGAGTTGAGTTGTCTTTTTCTGCTTCAGAGTTGAGTTGTCTTTCTCCTGCTCCTGAGTTGAGTTGATTTCTTCCTGCTTCGGAGTTGAGTTATCTTTTTCCTGCTGCTGAGTTGAGTTGTTTTCCTCCTGCTTCTGATTTGAGTTGTTTTTCCTGCTTCAGAGTTGAGATGTTTCTCTCCTGGTTCTGAGTTCAATTGTTTTCCTCCTGCTTTTGAGTTGAGTTGTTTCTCTCTTGCTTCTGAGTTAAGTTCTCCTTCTAGCTTCTGAGTTGAGTTGTTTCTCTCTTGCTTCTGAGTTGAGCTCTCGTGCTTTTGAGTTGAGTTGTTTTTCTCCTGCTGCTGAGTTGAGTTGTTTTTCTCCTGATGCTGAGTTGAGTTGTTTTTCTTCTGCTTCTGAGGTGAGTTGTTTTTTTCCTGCTTCTGAGTTGAGTTATTTTTTCCTTCACTTGTTTCAATATATCTAAACATTATCGTAAATACTAATGAATGATATAGTTTGTATGCAATCAAGCATCCCGGACGAGCGGGCGCACATTTCAAGTTTTGACATGTGGCTTTTGACACTTATAATTTTATCTATTGTTCAATTCAATTTTGTGTTTGAACAGAGTTTCGAATATTTTGGTGAATCTACCTAGTAAGTGATGCTACCTGCCTACGTTGATAGGTAAATCCAAGCCAAAATTTTTGTTCTTTATTATGAAAACCAGATAATTTTTTGCGGACCCCCATTTACAACTTCTGCACCCCTGTTTTCTTTTTCAGCTCTACGTGGACCCTAGTGTAGTCTCCTATGGATCCCTGGGGGTCCACCTGGTCCACTTTGGGAATTTATGCTCTAAATCGTAATCATTATTGTTAACTCTGAAGATTTATTTCAACTAGAAAGAATTCTAATTTTTTATTATCTAATTCTATTTACCTAATTATTTGCACATTTTGTGCTAGCATTTTTTTTTTGCATTTTTCGTTTAGTTCTTATATTTTTTATTTCTATGTAATATTTTTCATTTATCGATAACCTGATAAAACTAGTTGAGATAATTTTGCCAACAAATATGTAATTGTTGGAATAAGCAATTTTTTGGATATTCTTTTATTTGAGAGAATTTAGAATACGTTTTTATTGTGTAACACACTCAAGTTTACAAAAATTTTGTTCAATAAATTTTTTAGGTTAAATTTTCTGGTTTCTCTCTGAAAATGATAAACAGCTCACTAAAAGCTGTTAATTTTATAGATATATTTATGTATGTACATTTTTGATAATAAGCATACATAAAAAGTATTTTAAATAAATAAAAAATAATTTTTGTTTTAAGAAAACAATTTCAAGATAGCTGGGGTTAAGAAGCAACAAAATCTTACCGTTTCTTGTATGATTTTATAAATGTAACTCTAAATCTGATTACTATTTATCAACGTATAGACATGAGTTCAGCCTCAAATAGATATCCCAACGTTCATTGTATAAAACATTACATCATTTAAACATATAAAGGTAAATCCCCTTTTTAAGTCTTGAATAAAAAATTTACTCTTAGCAGATGCACAAAAAAGTAATCATTACCGTTTCGAATATAAAGATTGATTTTTATTTATTTACTTTTTATTATTATTATCAAATAAGTATTTTACTGTACTTCAATGATTTATATGTTCTCATTCAACTGGGAAAGTTATTTTCTCAAAATATATTTGGATTTTTTAATATGATTTATGCTTCTTTTTAGAATTGTTTAAAATTTATTCTGTTATTTTAGTGCTTATTATTTCTCTTATAACTAATTATGTTTGGTAAATTAAAAAAAAAATATGACATTTTAATTACGTCTTCTAGCAGCTAAAGAAGAAATTATTCAATAAAATTATTCATACACATTTATTTTAGGTATTTTTAAATTAATGATAATTACATTATAAGCATACATATGCAATATCATTATTTACAAAACACAGACATCTGGTATTTTTGGTCCCTTTTTATTTAATATATATATATACATATATATATATATATATATATATATATATATATATATATATATATATATATATATATATATATATATATATATATATATATATATATATATATATATATACATATATATATATATATATATATATATATATATATATATATATAAATGATATACATTAACACTCACACTGATTTTTCCATTGACTCTGACCATAATATTGTATACAACAAGTTAACTGAGTATATGACTCAAATTGAGAAATGGCTCAGAATCTGGAGGATTAAAATCAACTCCTCAAATTCTCAAGCAAGTCTATTCTCCAGGAAATTAACCAGCAGGTAAAAATAAATAAAATTGATGTCCTAGAGATCCCCTGGCATCCCAGTGTTGCTTACCTAGGGGCTACAATGGATGAATGTCTCACATGAAAGCATCGTTTCATCGCAAAATAAGAGCTAAATTCATGCAGCTAAAATTATCCTCTACCCCGTATTAGCCTCCAATTCTAAGCTTTCCTAAGGAAACAAACTCCTAATTTACAAAGCCTATTTTAGACTAATAATTACCTAAGCTTCTCCAATTTGTAGAGGAGCATGTGATACTAACTTAAAAATATATTGGACGCACAGTTAAACAAGCTTCTAAGAGTTATTTTTCAAAATGAACAGAATTATTCAAATTTTGTTCCATTTGAAAAGTTTCTTTTTAGTACTGGAATTATTCAAATTGCACAATTCTTTAAATTCCTTTTCAGAACATAAAATAAATAATTAGAGACAACTTCAAGAACTTATCTGTAGAGTGAATGTTATTTAGTGAAATTTTATTCCTTCTATATAGTCACAGTTTCAAACCGTATTGTAGTATATTGTTTATAAAATCTGATTTCTGTTTAGGATGTTTCCATTTATCTGCTCAGATAATGCGTAAAAAAGGTATGTATATACTTATTGTATTTTTGCACTTCTGAAATAATATTTAACTAGGCCTCAGCTAAAGAATATTTTTAAATTCATTAACGATATTAAATGAATTGGTATTTCTTCACTAAATTAAAATAAACTGAAGGTTATTTAAATAAACTTATTTATTTTATATAAGGCAAATTACAAATAAATTGAATATACTGTTTAGACTAAATTAAACATTAAGTATAAAAAATTATAGAATATTTTAGGTGTTGTCGGTAGTAAGTTGCTACAAAATTTTATAATAAATTTGACAAAAATTGAAATACTATAATAAATAATTCTTTGAGTTCTTATTATTGCTAATGCGTGTATAGTTTTGTAATGTACGTATATATAAAATTTAATACTTAAATAAATAGTAAACATTTTAAACAGTTTTTAACGACTTTGGAGTTAAATAATGAAAAGATTCCTTGAAGCTTCATCCTGAGAAAAAGTATTTTTACAGTCAATCAGAGAAACGAATTGTTTGTTTGTGGTTGTGTGGTAAGGGTGCATCTGAAAAAAAATCAAGTGATAGACTTGTCTTGTCGGAGAGGTTTTTGATAGTCTGAAAAAAATTATTAAAATCTTATCACATGTTGCTTTCCAAGAAACGTACGTATTGTTAAAGCAAATTTTTTTATTTATTTTATTAATAACATAATGCTACATGTCTCAGCTGTTTAATTGTATGCATGCATTGAGACAATTATATTCTTTTCAAGTATCTATTTTAAATCAACCCAATTCTATATGAAAATATATTAGAGCTGATTATAAATGTATTTCACTTACATATTATTAATTTATTTCCTTTTAACATTCATAATTTTCATGTATACTTTTATTTTCGTTAATATTTATCAAATAATTCCCTCTAAATTGGTTTTGTGAAAATAATATTTTACTATATTTTTTTCATAATATTTTTGAAAATAATAATTTTTATAATAATACTTCCATGGATAGAATTCCAAAATGTAATCGAAATTGCTTACAAATATTAAAAACAATCGCTAACAGTTCTTCCACAAATGTTAAATTTGTGGAAGGAAAGCTAATTTTCTATCGAAAATCACTCGAAGGAATTTTATATTATCAATCACAGGGATAAGTCTTCTGTTTAAGAGAAGCGAAAGATCATGGTGGATGCTAGTTTTCCTGGAGAAATGATCACAGCAACTCTTGCTAAGCAATAGACTAAAACTATTCTGTGCACATCAAGCAACAAGATCATTTACAGCCTATTCAATTGTATCTCATTTAAATTCATATTAGAGGACAAGAAACTTGAGGTCTTCAACACATGAACAGAAGACGATAATTGTTCAAGGATGTTGTTCATGACAGCATTAAAAATGGTTGTGCCTTTTTGGTTGTGTGAAAGACACTGCCTTGAAAACCATCTCCAGCTTGGTTATAGTATGTGAACCTCGTATACGCAGACTCTAAATACACGGGAGGTAAGGAAATTTCGTATAAATATTGGAAGATTAACTCGGAAGGCAAAATTATACATAGTACGAAGAATTCAATATTTCCATTTAAGGTCATATGCCTAATCTATGTCAAAGAAGATTGCGATAGATGGTTTCTCGTAATGAAAGCATTTCGAAATTGGGATTCCGATTCAATTATATTTTCGATAGTAAATCATCTCTTACGATAGCGACTTTGGAGAGTGAGCAGGGATGCACTTATTCTTTTCTAAGACGTAAATGAGTCTAGCATTGGCCATATATACGCAAGAAGGCTTTGCACAAGCAACTCTTAAAAGTTATTGGGCTATAACTCAGAAGAGCAGAGGAATCTTTTCGAAGTTTTAAAATTGGAATCACTATGTTTAATAAGGAATCTTGATGTAAATCTTGATGCTCACACATCTTGTTAAACAAATGGAATTCATTTTTTCCATGCAGTACCTCTACAGTTAAAAACAATTCCTCATACATGTATATTACTTTGATATAATTCTCACCTTTCATAAAAGGAAATGAATTCGAGCATTTTTAACTTTTTTCCTTTCTATTAAATTCTTAACGTTTTAAGCATTTCTGATTAGGCTTTCCATTGCAGATTTTTAGAAACTATGATTGTTTATACTTGAAATTTAGTTTGACTAGGTTATCATACATTCTTTTTTTGCAGTTGAAAGGGCTGATTATAACGTGATCAACAGTTTAAAATTGTTTCCGAACCACTGCAAACACGATTGAAGGTTAGAGTTAATTATATTCAAAATTATATATATATATATATATATATATATATATATATATATATATATATATATATATATATATATATGTAATTACAAATTTTTTCATTCAACATTCATTATATGCACGAAGAAATAGTTCTTATGGAGACTTCATTACTTGGAAAATGACAATGAACTAGAAACATTGATCTTCAAAATTCAAAAATAAAATCTACCAACACTAAATTAATACATATTTTTCGATTCACTAATAAGCAATATTTAAAAATCAAATTGTATTCACAATTCAAAATATTACAAATGAAATATTAAATATTTTGTTAATCATTCTTTCGATATAAAAAGTAAGTTATGGACTAATATAAATTTAAGAACATTTTATTTGGATTTCGTTAGGAACATTTCATTTATATAACATAATGAATTTCTTCAGATAAGGAGTTATTTACATTTACTTCCGTAGAGGTTTCATCCTATCTTTGCAGAGTGCAGATTGAACAATTGGCATTAAAGACTTTAAAGGCAGGCTTCAGTTTTAACATTTGTCAGTCTCGTAGTGTTGTGTTTTTACATCTTATAACTGTATGAAATGAGCTGAATTCAAGAGCTAGTTCGGTTCCTTTCAATGGCAGAAACATAATCCTCTTCTAACTGTCATAGGAAATTTTTGCTGAATAAAAACCATATAGAGTGAAATCAACCATCGGTGTTTAGATTCTGCGGTAAATTTACTAAAACAGATCATTATTTCATATTTACAAGTGCATAACGGTGTTGTGTCATTAGAGTAAATGCTGAACTATCGCTCTGAGATCAACTTGCGAAAAATAAAAGGGCAAGTTCAATAATCTTGGTGTGAAATTAAGGTTTTCACAAATTCTCACCTGTATGCTCACTTCAGTTTAACAATATTCTTTTTAAAGAATGTTTTTAAACAGATAGTGTTTTAAAACAAATAGTGCAAAAGAACCAAAAATTTGAAAACTGGCTTAGTGATGATTACTCCGTCCAATTTCTTCTGCTTCGTGTCATTCGTACCTCCTAGGCATTCAACGCTGAATTTTATTTCTGAGTTGTCACCCTAACTGTCTAAAAATAAGTTTATATTACTTTTTGAAAATGTAATGAAGCTTATCTGAAAGCTATAGTTCTTGGTTTCTGTCATGTTAAAAATGCAAGAAAATAAACAACATTTCCATCAAGCAACATGAAGTAACTTTATTATTCTTTTAAACAGTATAACAAATTTTTACACTACATAAACTATGAACTCGATAAAAGAAGTTTTTCTAAATCACCTTTTTTATGAACTAAATAACAGTTCATTTTGGGCTTTTTTAATTCACACTTGTAGTTTCTAAAATTCCACTAAAATGAAAACACATTGGACGAACTCACAGTACGTAATACTGAAAGGCTAATGAAGCACGACTTCAGTGTTGGTCCCTAAATCTGGAAACACAGTTTCCATTTACTTGGAAGAACTTTGAAAGTCACAACACTAAAAGAACAACAGGAAATGGTTCTCTCATTAAATGTTTATCAAAATTATTTTGAATCATGATTTGATAGTAAAACTAACATCATATATTATTCAAAGTCCCTTTACATAGGCACATTTTCTTAAATGAAAATAGAATTTAATTATATATATAAATGAAGGAATCAATACATGATTTCAACTTACAATAATTCTCATAAATCTTTAACTGAAAATATTTTTAGGAATTACGCTTAGTATAACGTTGATTATAAGATTATTTCATGCTTACAATACATTTTTGCAATTTGTTTTCTAGAAAATTAATTATGAGAAATCAACAAAAATTTGGTTTCAAGTAAACCAAATGACTTCCTGCATAGAATTCAGAAAATAAATGTACATTTAAATGGAATATTTTTAATAATTTATTATGGTGTGAGTTTTTATGAAAGCTTGGATCAAAAATTTATGTTTCTCTTTATTTGCACGGCAAACGATCGGAAGTGAAAACTACAATGTAAATTCTGGCATTTATTGGTTACAGGATTAAAGAATCGTCAACATTTAGTTACTAAACTGAATTTCACTTACGCGATTTGTTGGTGCTATATTCATACATTATTTACTTATTAATAACACTTAATACGAATTTACATTATCCTTTCATAACAATATTCGTAGTGGATGACGTCATTTAAAAGACCACTGTATGTTTAATTTGGGTAAAAATCATTTAAATTTTCATCATTATGTCATGAATTTAATGTATCAATTATATAGATAATTAGAATACCGCCCAATAGCTCGGAAACAAAGTCGCCAACTCATGGTTATTTGAACAGTCTTGGAAATTGAGGGTATTATTTTTTCAAACTCTTATTGTGGGTCTGAAATTAGCGAGTGTTCCTGGGAGAAGTGGGGGCAACATGTTGTTGGTGAAGGAGCTGGACTTGGACTTTTTCATGATTTTACCGCTCATGATGAGTCTGCCGAAGCCTTCTTGGTGGGCAAACGCGTATCCGGACCGCATGGATTTCCTCCTGCTGGGACGCCTCATCAGCTGGGGCAGCAGAATCTGGGGCTCCTCTGCAACCGACTCGGCGTGAATCCTAGTCCGCCGTTGCTTCAAGCGCACCCTGTCCGCCAGGGTGGGATGCACGTGGACGTAGTAGAAGCGGATGGTCACCACGGGGATGAGGAGAACGGCGAAGATGAGCAAGGCGGTCAGCCAGAAAGTGGGAGAACTGAGGGTCATCCGGAACACACCGATGTACTTGCTGGCGACCAGATTGCTGTTAATGAAGAGAGTCAGTGAGAAGAAAAAGGCAACGCTTCCGAAGATGACGATGTGGTTGAATACAGTCCAATAAGCCGTGTCTAGCGCCACCTGCAAGAAAGATAAATTTTATTTGATAGTTCTCTTAAAATTCGTATTATAATAGTAGCTTATTCCAATTGAATACCAGAAAAAAATATGTGCAAATTCTTGCAATTGCAGTGCTATCTACAATGCGGTATCATATGAAAGACCCAACATGATGCTTTCCTCTGAGTAGGTATTACAGTTTTTGCATGTATGGATGTGTTTTTATGTTTAATGGCACGTAGATGGCACTTTGGTTAGTAGATGTAATTTGTTCTATATTCTCCTACAATTTTTGTAAGTGGCTATCTTTTTCGTTAGTCTTGGTTGAAAGCAACGCAATTTTATTCTGTTTCTCATTAAAACGTAAAATGTAGCTTTCTTTTTCGTATTTATTCAAGGTCAAAGTTGATTCTAATAGTATGCTTAAAAACTTCAACAGTACAAAGCTCTTGTAAATCCAATGCTCTTAAAATTATTTATGCAATTCTTATAGCAGATTCAAATTATAAAATAACTTAGAATTTGCTTAAAGATGGATATTTGAACAAGAGAGTTTTAGTTAGCACTCTTATTAAAAAACTTTCATCGCAACAACACACTGAAAACTCTCCTAGTTCAGTTTTACAACTTGTTGGTGTTCGGGATGAATGCATACGATCGTTAAAAGTTTTAGATAAAACTGTAGATAAGTTTGCAAATACATTCATCACCTAATAGATGAAAAATTAGATAATATTCGAATGTGGTATAAACGTCAATTAAATAATGATTAATTTGGAACTGTAACTAATTTACTTTTGTTTCTAAGGGAACACGGCAGAGCGCTTCAAAGCAATAAAATTAATTTTAAGGAATTTAAGAAACCGATTTCTAAATTCACTTCTCTACTATCAGAAACAAATATTGAATGCTTTTATTGTAACAAAATTCATAATTTGTGGAAGGTTAAAACATTTTTTAAATTGCCTAGTTTCTAAAGATTTGAATTTGTAAAATCAAATAATTTGTGTTTTAATAGTTTATCTAGTATGCACAATGTTAGGTCATGCAAGAGTGCAAATAAATGAAACATTTGCCATTTTGTAAACATAATTCATTATTACATTTTTCAAAATCCAATAATACTGCTGCACATTCAATAACTAGTAGTGAAAGTAGTGATAAATGGCAGAAAGAATTGATAAATGGATGCGTTTTCATAGGGAATTAAGTTTACTCGGAAATTAAAAAATTCTTAGGTTTATTGTATTGTTGAGCATTTACATAAAATAGAGCTGCATGCATTTTATGACACATTCGAAGAGGCATATTGTGCAGTTATTTATATTGTAAATCATATTAAGAAAAATGAAGGAAATAAAATATTTCTCTATTGTGTGCTTAAACTAGAGTACACCACTTAAAGTTCAGTCTCTGCCTAGACTAGAATTATGCTCTGCTTTACTGTTAGCTAATTTGTTGTTGTTGTGGGACAAGTGCAAAAAGAAAAAGAAAAGAAAAAAAGGTAAAAATAGGCAATTCATATGGGACCACAAATAAAACCAAACCACACACAAATGGTGGAGACATGTGTTAACTTAAATTTTAATTCGATTACATTACTCTTTATTTTTCGGTTATAATGAATTTCCATTATTCGATTTATTTAAGTTTTAGTTAAATAATGAAAATGAATAATTTATTTTTTAAATTGCAAAGTGTCTCATTTTGAAATTCTAATTCAAAAGGTATAAGGAAATGATGTCGCACTTTGAATAAAATATTAAAATTGATGAGATATTTGTCCAATTTTTAATAAGAATTTAGTTTTAATTTGATACCAATATTTCTTTGTTTTTCATAGAAATTTAAAAATATTTTATATACAAATATTCTACGTTCTACATGAATATAACTCTTGAGGATTTACCAGCAGTTTTAAGTTTTAAAAGACTATACATTCGCATTTTGAATAAAAATTCTTTTATAATTAAAAATAACATTATCAAATTGCAGGAAAAAAGAAACATTTTATTAAATGAAATGCACTTTGCTTTTAAATGAAAAAGTAATTATGTATTCTGGTGTAGTATTTTCCGCTCAGTGTCGCTGTCGTCGCATATGGCCCAAAATTCGCATCTCCTGAATTCGAAAGTGGAACTTTTCGTCATCATCTTATGGTGACGCAATTTGAAGAGAAGTGCAAATTCAAAGTGCATTGCCAAATCATAGTTTTGAAGTATTGCTATGTTTTACAAAAAAGGATAATGTACCATGTGAGAAGTAATATATATAGTTTTTTTCCCAAATATTACTGACCACTGACAGAAACATGCATTCTTACATATTCTCAGTACAGTAAATTCAGAGAATGACAGCAGAGACCCTTCCTTATTATTACCATTTGTGTTCTTAACATATAAGCAATGTAATAATATCAAAATTATCTAATGGAACTTCAACATTTTAATCCTTTTTCAGAAGAAAGCTTTTCTTGCAGAGTAAGTAAAATACCTGAGCTGTGACTATAAGGACCAGGAGCGTGGAGACCACGGTGCCTAACAACTGGTGACTGTCCATGTTAAGGCCGTGGGGGTCGATGTTCTGGTTGAAGGCACCGTACGGCAGGAAGAAGAGGGTGAAGGAAGTGCAGACTCCATGAGCCAGAGACTTCAGGAACTCCTTTTTATTGAAGAGCAAGTTCTTGTGGCCTGGAGTGTAGAGTTGAGGATAGTGTAAAGAGTTCCGATCATTCACGTCCTAAAAACAAAAAAAACTTTAAAATTATTCAATATGCAATTTAATTCTCGGTACTACATTTACATCAAATCTTTCTTAAAAAAGCACCAACAAATATCAAGCGAAAATGTATCTATCAATTACAGATCAATCACAAAAACGGTGAAAAACATTTTTTTCTTTTTCAAGTACTTTTCATGTAAATGTTGTGCACAATTTTTTTATTATTGGTACTGACGTGGTTACATTTATTGAATAAATTGAATAATTCTGAAAATTTTTTAAATAATGTGATAAATAGTTCGGAAAAACTCTTATTGTGTGTGTATAAATAAATGTTTATTAAGTAAAATGGTTTACGAATTAATTTATGACACAGTTAGGATATTCTTTTACTTTACTAAGTTATTTTATGACATAACGAATGACAGACCATTAACGTCAAAAATAAACAATTTCAAAATTATTTCATAAATTAATTGATCCTGTAAATATTTAAAATATCTTGAAAAATACAATTACCCCTGTTGCTGATGATTAGTTGATTCGTAATAATGAAAGCAGAAGTGAATGATTAATAATAATAAATACTTTTCAAATCTTTTATAAAGTTTTTTAATATATATTTCATTTAATATGTTTTTATTATTTTTGCTCATAAATACGCCTTCTAAATTCTACAGCAAATAACAAATAATAATGTGGTACGAAGTGTTCCCATACACATCAGTAAAAAAAGCGATAATCGGTTCAGAAATCTTTCGAGTCATATTTTAACAATCAAGTATTCGTTCAAATACTTAATTAAATACTTTAATTGACTAGCGTGTTATCTCTACAATAATGTTAAAATTTTTTATACTTTAACAAGTGACTTGTTTAGTTATTTCATGAGACACCTGGTTATATTCTATGCAATATCGGATTTCATTCTTTGATGGCCTTTCTTTCTCTTACTCTGGTTAAATCAAGTGTTTTAAGGAGTCACCTCTTTCTCGCTAGTATAATGAATAAAATGATACACTCATTCTGTAAATTAAAGAAATGAGGATGAATAAAGAAATACAAGCAATTGAAAAAATATTTTCTGTGATATTGTAAAATTTGAAATAGTAGACCCCTACTGTGCATCTCAGCATCTGAATCCTTTACAAAATTCAGTAGCCCTTTGTCCAGGAAGAGGAGCTCTAAGCTCTGCCGAGATATTTCAATATCCCAGATTGCAAAGACAGGAGCAAACTTTAAAGTACTCTTTCATTTTTCCGTCTGCAAGCTTTAACAATACTTTCTTTTACTTTATGTAAACAATATAACAGAAAGGTGTTCAAACTTTTATTTCTGGTGATTTTCTTGCGAAAGTATTTCGAAATGAATTTGCATTGTTGCAAAATGTCACTCTTTCTTATAGGCCGAAGTAAGACGCTTGAAAGTTAATCAACGATCTCTGTGGGAGTTATTATTAATATGGATGCATTTAAGTAATTAGATTTTCACTGAAGTATAATTGCAAAACTCTAGAAACATTTTCATTTAATTATTATGAATTGCTCACTGCACAGATACTAAACTGAACAAAATGCTCTTAAAGGAGAACCAATAGAAATATATTTTAACAATTAAAAACTTTGTAATATTTTACATTATTTTTAATTGCAGGGAAGAGTTGAGACAAAAATTCTTAGAAATAAGAAAAACTGCTTTAACTTACATGCCAAATTGAATTTCTACGATAGTAATAATTATATCCAAAAGCAAAAAAAGGTATAAAAAGACTTAAAATGATAAAATCAACACAATTAAGCATATTTTTTTAATTTCATTTACACAATTTCGAAAGCGTTCTAAAAGTCGTTGTCACTTATGTGTTAGAACTGATATCTCACCTGGTCAAAGATGCCGAGAGCCAGGACAGGCATGGAAGTATAAAATACGTTGTAACATGAGATGAAATTTGGATCATATAACGTCTGAAAGAAAATTATACATTATTATTACAGATTAAAATCAGGTTTTTGAAATAAAATTTTTGAAACAGTTATTATGGTGACTATGACTT
Source organism: Latrodectus hesperus (assembly GCA_037975125.1). Classification (NCBI taxonomy): domain Eukaryota; kingdom Metazoa; phylum Arthropoda; class Arachnida; order Araneae; family Theridiidae; genus Latrodectus; species Latrodectus hesperus. The sequence continues at coordinate 26,844,059 of CM075853.1, read as the reverse complement.
ATATGATTACGACATGTTTGACTTAGGAGTGTGGACATAATAGGCTCTTCTGTAACTGCACGTGATCCAATAACTAAAGATAGCAAGATTAACAGCATTTATTATTATGTCAATTATTTATGATGATTGCCACAAATATAAAATATTTATGCTGAAGTAAACTTACAACACAAGTTTACTCCATCATAAATTGTGAATGGTGATGATTCCATTCGCTTAATACCGTTATAGAACCATGCTTAAAGAAATGAGTAATTAATGAAACTTTTTTTCTGTAAATATAAATGTTTCATACATGTTGCATTATTTATTGTGTGCGCAGATCAAAAATCATTTATGATAGATAAAATGTATCTAATAAAGGCAAATTCCGACCGAGTCTGATAGAATGAGGAGCATACAACCGTCTCAATTAATTCTCTTTTCGAATGGAAATAATATTTGTAATAACTGATTGTGCGAGAAGAGGAGATAGATCCATTGAGGAACCATATCCATCTTCCAAGAGGTAATCCTAATCATTCAAGTAATAGAATGGTTCGAATATGAAATTAACTTTTCGAATGGGAATTTCATTTATTTTATAACAGTTGGTTGTATGACCAAATAACACAGGTCTAATATCATCTATGATGATATACATCTAATTCACAAGTGATGATTCTATTTGTTTAAGGAGAAAACGAAATGAGAAATTGATAGAACTGTCAAGATTACTTCCTTCGTTCTGAAACCACACTCGAGTATGAAATGTTATTATGAGACTAAAAGGGAGAATTATAACTGAGTGAGAAAAGATTTAACGAATGAAACACGCACACAAAAATGATAATGCCTGATTCTAATGTAAATATTACTGAGAAAAAGTTAATATTCAGGTTTCTCAAGTGAACTTTCCCAACAACTGCATGAGTCACAGACCTAAATGTTAACTTCAGTTGCCCTTATAAAATACTACCTTTTGTTGTTTAAATATTGCTTCTTCTACTGCAAGAGCATTACGAAATCTTACGCGCTCCCGCATGATGCCTGGAAGCACAGAAAGACCCGATTATCTATAGCTTCAGATGAAGATGTTCAAACACCAGACGTAACTGATATTCCCACTTGAAAACCCCTCTGTGTACCTCTTTGCTTTGAGCAGCACCATAATTACATGTTCGCATTTATGGTGTATATTGTGTGTATTCGGTGGTATATATTGTGTGAGTATATATATATATATATATACATATATATATATATATATATATATATATATATATATATTATATATATATATATATATATATATATATATATATATATATATATATATATATATATATATATATATATATATATATATATATATATATATATATATATATATTTATATATATATATATATATATATATATATATATATATATATATATATATATATATATATATATATATATATATATTTATATATATATATATATATATATATATATATATATTATATATATATATATATATATATATATATATATATATATATATATATATATATATATATATATATATATATATATATATATATATATATATATATATTTATATATATATATATATATATATATATATATATATATATATATATATATATATATATATATATATATATATATATATTTATATATATATATATATATATATATATATATATATATATATATATATATATATATATATATATATATATATATAATCAGTGGTGTATATTGCTGAGAATCTGTGGACAACAACGCAAGATTGACATGGACAAACCTACTAAGCTAAGATAAATAACTCATTCTCTTGCCATTATTATATCCAGTGGTCATCTCTACCTGATACTGCATTTCTGACAAATGGTTTTGAAACCCCCACTATACATATAGATGAGGTAATTAGTTTAACAATAATTCAGAGTTCTAATAATAGTAGAATTCATTTTAACAAAGCATTTCAAAGAGCTCACCTGTGCAGAGAATCCACAGAAGAAGGCGAACCAGAAGTGTGCGAGGGTGAATGCAAAATTCTTGTAGAAGAAGTAGCGGAGGAACTTACACATGCGGAAGTAGGACCACCTGCCGTGGACCAGCAATAATCTCTCCAGATACCGAAATTGGGCGAGAGAGAAGTCACTTGCCAGAACTGCTTGCATCCCTTCCTGGCCACTGATTCCCACTCCAATGTGGGCCACTGTTGAGAAAAGACAGTGTTGGAATTTAATCAGTCCCATCGTTTACATAAAATGTTGTACTATCACGAGCATAAATTCTAGCTATTATTCCTTTTAACTAGTAACATTATTAGTGAAACATTTTTGTGGCATAAAGAACGAAATGATTATATTCTGATTCATCATCATAAATCGTAATTAAATCACAATACCAGGACATATACGACAGGGAATTATGGATTTTAAATCATTACAAACATTTATTTCTGAAGTGGATTCAAACCCATGAAATGCTGACTTGATTGTTAAAATAGAGACCGGTTACTCAGTCTACACCCTAACAATGAAAACGTAATTTTCAATATAAAATATAATGATTTGATAATTGAGAGACAGTGAATGAAAACAAAAGGGGAATTTATAAATTTTTTTAGGTTATTCGCAGGCTCTTTAGCGCAATTGCATTTCATTAAACATTTATTATATAATTAAAAATGTGAATGAGATATTTATTAGAAATTAGATTTATTAGAATTATTTCGTTCTTGAAAATTGATTTCAAGTTGCACTTTATATAGTCTCAAGTTTTGTGTTTTTCTGATTACTGGCTTTATTATACATAATTACTAATGTACAAATTACAACGTATATGCCGTACTATTATGGTGTGAGAGATGCCTTAAAAGAAAACACTTCAGTATTTGATTCGCTGCATTGTCGAAACAAAATCAAGAGCAAAGTAGTTTCTAAATCAAGTTCTTAATTAAGGTATGGTGCACTAGTCGAATGCATAGAAGTAAGAATTGTATATTCGATGATATATGAATAAAGTATTTGAATAGCCTAAATACAACTTAAAATTTTCCTCTGTTAATTGGAAGAGAAATGTTATTCTTCGATATTTTGTCCTTACTTTACGTTCTTCCTCAAATCACTGCACAGATACAGATACCTATTCTCTGTTGGAATCATTTTTGCAAACGATGAATTTTTGAATACTTAAATTTTCAGTAATATTGAGTAGAATGGCCATTGTTCACAATCTATACACTATCTGTATATGAATTGTGATTAGTTTGCTACATGAAACAAATAGAGCGCATTTGTTTTCCCTTCATTTTGCGTTAAGTTCGTATTCCTAATATTGTTTTGTCACTGACTGATGGTTCCAGATCTTTTTGTTAATAATGAAAACCATTTCTTACTTACACATTTCGTTGCAAAGTTTACAAAACAAACTTTTATAAATTATTTAAAATTGACTTGACGATCGGATTTATTTGATATTATTTGCAAATGTAATTTGAAAAACAGAAAATTTAAGAAGAAATCAAGACAATTCTTCACCATCATTTTATTTACATTTTAAAAGACTAACTAGAGCATATACATAATACATTAAAAAGTAATTTATGATGGCATTAATAGAATCTATTATTTTTGGGAAAAGGATTTTGATACTGCACAGTAGACAGCTGAAGATTTTTGTGAGATAATTTTTGAATTTCCTTTATGTTTTGTCTTCAGGGAGATCTTTTTTCCTAAATAGTAGGCTATATTTACCGGTCCAAAAAGATAGAATCTTGAAAATTCCAAAGCATCTAACAAACAAACCTACAGAAATGCAACAACGTGTTGGGGGCAAACGTAGTAGCTTGGAGAGAAACCTATTTTTAAAATTACAATTACCAATATTTGTTTCATTATTGTCAAAAAGAGTAATTCTTAAACAAGAAATTATAGAAATGGTATCTGTAAACTTTTCTTATTTGATTTCTTGTTGAAAGTTCCAATCGATGGCATCAGACGCCAATCAAGGACAATAAGAAAGACATGCGAGTCGTTGCCAATAGTAACACCAGTTTTGAACTAATATTCTATTAAATGCATTCGAGACACCTTGTAATTTATTATTAAAATGTCATAAAAAGTGTTTTGAAAGCACAGATATTGCATACCAAAAATAAATTTGAAATGGTGTTCTTATTATTAAAATTTATTACTATTTGCTGTTCCATTTAAGTAACATTTTATTTGTCGGTACCAAATAAAGGTTCTATTTAGGTAGCATTTTATTTGTTTGTATTGAATAAAGGAAAAATTCATATTTTAACTAACGTGAATTTTTCTTCAACTAATTGATTCGGATTCATGGCACAGGACTAATGATAATATATTCATTACAAGAACATACTTGTTAAAATATACTTTGGAACTTACCTGCAATGATGCGCTTGGATTGCGATTTTAGAAATATAAAATTTGTGCCACTTTTATAAGAATTTCTAAAAGATTCTGCGCAATAAAAACTATTATAAAAACTAAGTTGAGTTTATTGTTGCTTTTAATTAACGGAATTATTTATTGTAACCATGTATCACATAAGCAGATTTCTTATTTTTCTGATAAATGAAAACAAACAAAATTTGAAGAAAAAAAGAGGATAGCATTTGTATATTCTTATTTTAACTTTAAACTAGTCTTCCTTTTTCTAAGAAAATTTTATTTTAACCGGACTTTATGTTTGGGCTTTCACATCCATCATCAGTGGAAGGACTTCAATAAAAGCAACCGATTTTAAATATCGAGATATGCTTGTTACTAGATAAAACAATTTTGCGATATTTGTATAACTTTTACAAGAAAAAAATAAGGAAACATTATTCATTTTAAAAAATAAGGAAACATTATTCACCTATGTTGTTCTTGTCAGTCATCATTTGCCAGCAAAGTTAAACGAAGTTCATGACTCCAGCAAATATGAGTATTAAGTTCGTATAATGAGTCTTTATAGACATTTCCTATAGATAGGTTAGAGCAGGGCTGTCCTATCCAAATTTGATCCCGGGACAATACAAATTACTAAAGAGATTGGAGGGCCACACAAATAAAAAACTCATTTTTTTAAAGAAAGGTTTAATAATGTTTAGTATAGTTACTATGTAACTGTTACATTAAATTGCATTAGTGCTCAATTAATTTATCTTTGTCAATCCTTTTAATATCAACGGTCTAATTAGCCCTCCTGTCCAAAAAATGACCCGTTGAGCGACAAACAAATCCAAATTCGATTCCCAAATGACGCCAAAGACCCACCGAGTACATGCGATATACATGCTCGTTAAATCTGTGGAATCGAAAGTCCTGTGGTCGGTCATCGAGCAGTTACCATGGGTGCAATGGTCTAGAGAAATTTTCCTCCTCCTTCAGATCAATATCAAAATTGAGGGAGTGGATCCTCTGGTGGTGCCATCTTTCGGAGGATTTAAAGAGCAGAGTCGTACTTTTACTTTTGTGGTGCTTTGATTAAACGAAAGACGCTCCTATTGACTTAAATTCGCATAGCCAAGGTATAGCGAGCTTGGCGTGTCCAAGTGTCATAAGTAAAAACAACACGAAAATCAAAACATTTTTAAAAACAAAACTTAATCTGTTGCTAACGTCCTGTTCGAATCAATCGTGATTTATGGGTAAAATAGGAAAAGTGATCAATCTCCACAAAACTCGGTTAAAGAAGAACTTTAACAGAGATGTTCACTAACTAATGTTAAATTTTAATCAAAGTATTATATTAAAATTTAATATTAAAGTATTATATGTATTATGTGCATTGGTATGGGATAAGGTTGCTCATGTAAAAAAAGTCAAAGAAAAAAAATTCGCGGAAAATTGAATTTGTACGCGATCGATTGATTTCATACTATGGTTAAAATCATATAGAATATTAAAGAATTTACAACACACATAACCGCGCCAACACACACATATATTAGAAATTGGTAAAACTCATGTTGTATTTCTAAGATTATATATATGAAAGCATCAGAGAAGAATTGGTGCGGAAATAATATGAACTTTATAGAAAGTAGGGATGCGGTGCAGTTGTTTTTAGCTAGCAAAAACGCAATTACATTTGTGATAAGTGATACACAGTATTAATTAATTGAAACCAAACACTGAATAACATTTCATCAGATTCAGGTCCAGTAAATTAAAATTTCAAGATTTGTAAAAGTATATACAGCTATCGGGCATGTAACGCCCTATCTTGATTTGAATAATTGTGTCTTTCCGTCTACTTCAGTTCACTAATAACAAGGATATTCAGAAAGGACCACGAGAGTTTTATTCTCTCTGAGATGGCCAAAGGACTACTATGTCATGATAGAATTTCTTTCGATGTATAGTACTTTACTGATTCAACATTTTCGCTCGCTTTCTTTTCAAGGAAAACCAAATACTAAATTTAATGTAACAAAAAGCATGCAGTTAATTTTCAACATAATCTTAGTTTTAAGAACAATTTTTTTCTGCATATATCACACATGAATAATTCTTGAAAACATACTTTTGAAATTGAGAAAAAATATGAACAATGACAAAAATAATTTTTTGTGATCAATAAATAGGAAGGAAAGGACACTTACTTTTAATCATGGATACGTCGTTCGCTCCGTCGCCAATGGCCAAAGTGACAGCACCTTTGCGTCTCTTGACGAGGTCGACGACGAGAGCCTTCTGCAGAGGCGTCACACGGCAGCAGATGACGGCTCTGCAGTGGCACGCCACCTCCAGAAACAACTCCTCCATGCCTGGATCCAGGGCGTAGACCTGAAAGCAATTATCCTTTTGCTAAACTGAAACATTGGAAGACTGTCATCGGATTGTCAGAAGATTAGCAACATATTAATTTGATCCGTAGTTCGTCCTTTTCTTTTCATTTCTCCACGTAAAGGAAATGGTTTTGACGGCTCTTGTTCTTACTGAACAAGGGATGTTTGGTTTGCCACTCTTGCATTTTTATATATGTTATCTAAACTGAACAGGATTATGAACGTTTGCAATCAAAATGAGAATCGAACCAATAAAATGCTGAATTTTAGAGTAGAGCGTTGACGTTAACACTACAGAAGCTGTGGTGAATTTGTATTTTTTCTGTTTATAAGTCTTTCAACTGATTTGGTTTCATTTATAATTGCAAGCCATCTTCAAGACTACCCCTTGAATAATTTACAACGACATAATTTAGTAATGTGTATATATGAATTAATATCAATCATGTATATTTTGTTTAATTTTTTAAATTCAGTTTTTTATATTTATTTATGTACCCTCAAGATTTATGAACTATAAATGATGAATTTACACGAGTTTATTTTAAATAAGTGTATTTAATATTAAAAATCAGATATTTATTTTGCTTAAGGATTACGAATTTTGTAATATTTAATAAAAAATTTTATATTAAATTTAAAAGTATTCAGAAGTATGTATTTGATATTGATCAGGAAATAATTCAAAGGTATTTTCGAATGAATAATCGCGAAATTGCCAACTTAATCTCCACGAAAAGAGCAAAGCACATTGAAGAAGCTTATTGAAATGATCAGTAATAAATTTACGTTATATATTATGCAGATGAATAAAAGTATATTTTTAATTTAGGGAATTCATAAAACTTGGTTAAACTACATATGAACAGGAATTAATTAAACTTTATCTTGATAATCAATTGCATACATTCCTAATAAAATATAAGTAAGAAAGAGATAATCTCTTTCTTATTTTGTTAGGAATATATGTAGTTGGTTCTCAAAATAATTGGAACACCTTAAATTTATAAAAAATCCTTTATTAGTTTGGTGTTAACCATTTTGGTATAAAATGCAGCTTAAATTTATCTAGAATTAGATTGATACAAAATGCTGAATAATGTTTCGGGGAATATTGTAACATTCTCCATGGCGATTTTTTTAAAGTTCTGGGAGAGATATCAGTGGAGGATATTGATTCTGTATTGAATGTCTTAAAAGAGCTCATAACGGTTCACTTATGTTGATGTAGAATCTGCAAACCAATTTAGATATTTAACTTCATTTTTATGTTCACCAGGCTTTGATTGCATAAATCCTGCTGCATGAAGAGGTACATTATTATCCTGAAAAATTTCCAACTGAACAGGAAATAAATTTTCCATCATAAGATAAACCTGGTCAGCGTCTCTCCTGTGATCCTTCTTTATAAATTCAGGATTAGTCTAGTTGAAAAGCTGGATTAATTAAAAATATGGCTGTCCATATTTTGGCAGATCCATCTCCCTACTTAACAGATGGAGGGAACTAATTAAGATCGTATGCTTGTGCAGATGTTTTCCAAACGTGAACCAGTACAGTTGTAGGCAGCCAATATTACTTCTTTCTACTTATCAATTAACCAGGTTTTGTGAGTGTGACACTACTGTAGACGATGCTTACCATTTGTGACAAGTAGCTTAGGAATTGCTGCTGTTCCATAAGTGTTTTGTATCTGAAATTGCCTTCTTATAGACAATAGAGAATAAAAATGCTGATTGAGTTCTGATAATTTTTGCTGCATTTGTTTGTTTTTCAAACACTACTATCCGCTTCAAAACGAGTCTATCTCTTTTCGTCCACTATTTTGCTTTGCCAAGCTTGTCTTGTCTCACTGTAGGTATGCTGTCATCACTTCAGCTGCCGAATCTCTAGAAACGCAAGAGTTAGTTGCTTCGGTCATACTTTAACCAGCTAGACGAGTTTCTACCATTTGTCATCTTGAGAAAGTCCAAGACTTTTAGAATTTTAACAAAGTTACCACGTACTACCAAAATATATACATTTCCATTTATAAAAAAATTTCGTAGCTTTTCTATATTTTAATGCTTATAAAGTTTATTCAAATATGTCACTTTTATTAATGAATGTTTCCATTATTTTAATAAATATCTGTATGCAGTAGGCACTAAAAGAAAATAATAATTGAATGTAGACGCATATTTAATTGTTTTGAACCCATAGTTATAGAATTATTCATGCTAAGCTAAGTTCCATGCAGTCACATTTCAATTTAACAAAGAATATTTTGCTGGTGAAAATTTAGCTCATTAAATAGAGTTTATTTCATTCTAGTTAAAAAATTGATAATATAGAGAGTAAATAAATTTGCTTATATATATAATATGATGCGTCACCTACGTAGTATGTAATAATGTGTAACTGTTATTACACAAATTATATGCATCATTTATTTTTGATATACATGTTCAGAAAAAATATTGTTTGACGATTTCGTTTAGTTTATAAAGACTTATAAAAACTTTATTTCTATTTTAAAATAGTTCTAAAATTCTGAGAACAGAATCTAAATTTTGTGAGGATATTTTTACTTTAATAATTTACATCCTGAGGAATATATTTCTATTTTACAGATATTAAACTCAAGGGAAAAAGTTTTTTATCTTTACTGAGAGGTCATTGCACATAACTTTTGTTACGCAGCTACTTTGAATATCCACTAGGTTCTGTATGAACCTTATTCCAAGGATAGAGCTCAAGAAATCCCTTCTATTGTTCAACAATGACTGGGATAGAATCCTCAAGGTTATAAAAGTGTAAAATTAGTTATCAGAAGGTCTGACTTTAGAAAGAATTGCATCCTATCTTACCAGACTGTGTCCGTTGACAACCAGGGCGAATCCCGCGGTCGAACCCTCAGCTGGAGCGTTGCAGCCGTCACTCTCGAATCGGAGGACATTGCATCCTTCAGGGAACTGTCTCTTGCAGTGGGCGAGCACGTTGGCGATTGCTTCCCTGTAGCGGCGTAGCTGATTGGCGACCTCTGTGAATTCTGCGGCGTCCACTATAAAGATGTCCACCATTTCGTCCGAGAGAAGCCGGCATGAATAGCCGATATTGATGGCAGTTTCTGAAAGAGAAGTTGACTTATTTTATAAATTTAATGAAACGAGAAGTCAGATGGCCGTGTGCATCATTGCAAGTGAAAGTTAATTTATTATCTGTTAGTGACAAGTAGCCATTTATTCAAAATGACCATTGTATTAACTGTGGGTATTTGTTAATTTTTAGGGCCGCCATTGTTAGAATCGCCACATGCTAACCGCAAAATGAACTTACTTTTGAAATATTACTATTGAATGAATAAAATTTATGTTCGAATCAACATTAAATTTATGTGTCGAATTCAATTTCCGTCAATTATTTCTGTAGACTTGTTTCTTTCGACGATTCATCGTTTTGCCATTTTTGAAAAATAAAAAAGCAATAACTTTTAATATAATTAAAATATATATTATTCAACATTATGTCACTGTGGGGTTTGACATACCCATCTGTTACCTTGTTTATCACCTGTCAGCACCCACAATTTGATATCTGCCATGGCGAGATTGGCGATGGCATCTGGAACACCATCTTGAAGTTTATCTTCAATCGCCGTCGCCCCCAATAAATGCAAGTTCTTCTCGATCTCTTCGTATACGGCGTTCACTTTCTCTTCTCGGTTTTCCATGGAAGTGCTGAAAGACAATATAAAAATATTTCTCAAGAAGAGAGTGACTTTTAGAATAAACGTGTCCTTGTCAAAAAAAATATTTCAAGTAAAGAGAAGTTTCCTTAATACAAATGATTGAGAGAGATAATAATTTCATCGAAAGTTTATTGATATAAAAAAATCTAAATTAAATACTACTCCAAAAAGTTTTTGAAAAAAGAAACTGCATTACTTAACATATTTATCCTTGTACAATTTTAAGTTAGTATCTATCGAAAATCAATAAAAAATCACTTGTTACTTATGATCTGTTGTTTTTCACGATAACAAGATTCTTTAAGTAAGTGGCTTATTTGAATGATATCTCTATGATCATTCGGTTAATTTGTCTTATAAAGGGTAAATATTGTTTCTTTTATCGCATATTCCTAATAAGAAAACTTAATTATAAAGAGATCTCTCTTTACGACTTTCATATAAGTCCTCGACAGCTCCTAGAGAATTCAAATGTATGTTTCCATATTTTCAAATTCGAACAAAATTGAATGTTTTTAGAGAAATATTATTCAACATTTAAGTATTTCCTCCAAAAGGAACTTGTGCTCCAAAATATAGG
>CM075853.1:26752945-26827945 GCA_037975125.1 Latrodectus hesperus | reverse complement strand
TAATTGCTTAAACTCTCTTTTCTTATTATATATAGTGCGATAAATGCCTTAAAATAAGATATTGGTGAGTTCAAGCATAAATAGCAGTTAATTTTGTGCACGTAACACTTTCATATACAGCGATTTAATAAATGCTCTGTTTCAGGTGAAATCATTAGGTCTAGACTTTTATCGAGACTTTCGAATCTTCTGGAAAGGAATTTTCTTCATATTTTGTGCAGCTTTCAGGATCTGATCACAAAATGGATGCCAGAGAGAGGTGTAAGTGTTTTTATCAATGTGCAGCTATTTTATTTGAACTAAAATGCCACTAAGAATCTATGCCATTCAAACAAACAAACAAACAAACAAACAAATAAATAAATAAATAAATAAATACACACACACATACATACACACACACACATACACACACACACACACACACACACACACACACACACACACACATACACACATACATACAAGGTGTTAAAATAAGTGCAGTTAGGGAGAGTTGTCAGCGTTCCTTTTTCAGGAACCGATTTTCTGTGTCTCTAGATGAATAATGATAGTTTTGGTATTAGTTGATGCCATGGGCACGACAGAAGATGGAGCCACAGTCTCTTGGAGCGGCTGACCAACGAACAATTCATTAACTCGTTACCAATTGATTGTGGAATCGGATAACTAAACACAGGGTGCTAAAATAAATGTCTTTTAAATGTTTGTTAATATTATTATTTATGAGATGGGATGTAAACTTGAAAGGTTAGACGTCAGAGAACACCACCTACTCGTAGCAATGCAAATTGACTTAAAGTACAATAGGTTATGGTGCCGTAAAAAAGTATAACCAAAAGATATGTTTATGGATTTAATATTAGAGAGAAGTAAGTTTTTCACATTAGAGTTTTTTAAAAATATGGATTTTCCGATTGCCGTATAGAGTATTCGATAGTTAATTCTTAATTTAAATACTGCATTACATATTTTTCTTGTGATTTTCTGAATCGGAATCATAGTGACGTTTCCTCCATAATACGGTATAGCATTGAAGTGATTTGAGTGATGAACAATTAAAATTCACGTAATGAAAGAAGAATATTTAAGGAGAATGTGTTTAATATATGTGTTAAAAAGAATTATGAACAAGAAAATTGGTTAGCGTTTCCAACTTTTCAGTTTCAGTTTTTAAAATTGTCATCGTGAGAATAATAATTTATGAAAAAAGAACTCTGGTTGTGGCATACTTTCTTTCAAGTCAGTTATGAGGTTAGTTTTTCTCTATTCCACTTAATACGTCTGGGTTGAAAATCCCCAAAAAAGCATGGACATAGCAATAAATATTGACCATGTCTGTCTGTGGGCTTCATGAGATTTTGCTTTAGAACGTTTCTTTCACCTTATTGAATTCGGGATTATATCCTGTCGTATGCTTTTAAAATACGTGTCCTATATTATCAACCAACATTAAAATTGGTTATTGTATTACTTGAAAAAGCTCAGTGGATAGCTTAACGGGTGAATAGCAGGCTTTTTACCTTCAATGCATTTCTTCTGGAGAAGCAACTACTAATATATGCACAAAAACGTGGTCACCATCTCGTGTTTTTCAATGGTTAACTCCTAGTCCAGGCCACACAGGTATCAATATAAGAGGGGCTATTTGATAAAAAAAAGTCATGATTTTCCAAAAGGCTAGAAAAATGATCCTTGCTTACTTTATACCTACAGAAATATTTCTTGAAGCAGAAAGGAGTATTTTAAATTTTTATTCTTGTTAAAATAATTTAATCAAGTTCTGCTTTTTTATGAGTATTGTTTTACGAATAACTAAATAGCCGACCAATGTCTGAGTGGTTAGCGTTCCTGACTCTTGAGCTGTGGGTCCCGGGTTTGAATCCCGGTTCGGGCATGAATGTTACTATCGCTCTGTGTTTCTCTGTCCTTTTCTTGTGTGTTGATGTATGAATGTGATCCGCCCTATAAACGGGTCTGTGGTGGTATGACGCGGGTAATGCTACTCGCCTCCGTGACTTGGTTCATAGGTGCCCGCTGGGTAACGACACATGAGTAGCAGTTTCCGGCCTTGTTGTGGTGAAGGGTTAGTCACCCAAGTGCCCGCCGTTATTTAAAAAAAAAAAAAAACGAATAACTAAATACATTTGTTAAATGTAAATTAAATATTAAAACAATATTACTTTTCAATTCTATAACATGGTTATTTTCTTCGAACACTGGAAATTCATTAATTGCGGGTTTGTTGGAAAAACATTTATTTACATCTTGGCATTGAACGCGAGAAAAAAATCTCTGCAAAACCTTCTCACGTCTCAAAAATGTTGAACATAATGATACTGTTTCCGAACTGTGTATTGAGAGACTGGTTTATGTTTAGTGTTGTAAAACCAAGCTTAAGGAAATACATTCCAGCCATTAAGAAGAATTGGGGTATCTTTACAATGACGAAAACACCTTATATCAGACCTGACGTCAGAATTATTTCATGTGTGCGACATTATTATTTTCTTTAAAATAAAGGTTCCCTTTGTGATTTAAGATTAGAAAAAATTTATATTGGTTGAGTTTTTAATCTATTGAATATAATTAAGTGCCAATATGTCCACATTTATTTTCTTGGGATTATGTTGAGCATGTAATATATAGTAGTTGAAAAGCGTAATATTTCCGGAACTTCTTCAGAAGATGAAACTGGAACTTATTTAACTTGTATAATATTTTAGCAAAGTTCACAACACAATAAATGAGTCCTCATTTTTTCTTTTGCCTAAGGAAAATTTTATTTTTATGAAATATTGAGATAATCCTTATTTTGGTTAAAAAAAATCTGCTGAATTGACTTTGACAGCGAGTAAAATACGACATCATTTATGATTCCGCAATAATAGTAATCATAAGAGTAATTCTCTGTAAGACATGAGATATGCACATTTATTCATTCTATTTGAGGTGTGGAATTTTTAATAAGTCATCTTTATTTTATATTGGAAGCTCATTTCTTCCTACTTGTCTTCGACCACAAAAATGCATTTGTTTTTAATCATATTTATAAATTTTTATTTTAATTAACTTTTTAGGAGCATTTTTTATCAAGCTATTACAGTCAAAATAAGATTAAAACTATTTATTGGGTGTTTGGAAATTAATAATAAAAAATGGTACATTACTAAAGATCTCAAGGAAAAACAAAAGCATGTTTAATTTAAATATTTTAAGAATAAATTATTTGTGGAGGGTGTTCAAACTCCAGACTCGGCATTTCATAAAGCAAAATTAATCACAGCTCTTACTTTTTATGCAGTTAAAAACATTTCATAATACAAGTTAAAAGATTCGTAGAAGTAAATTACATTTAATTTTTAGAAATACGTTGAAATTTGTTCGCTTTGATGACGTAATATTTAAAAATGTGGTTCAAAATTGTTGGTGTGGAATTTTTTTTATTGGTGCAGGACAGTTCCTCTCAGTTAATGGCACGTTGTGATGGTTGCGAAAAGTGCTAATTTTACCTTTAATTATTTCCTGCTTTTTCAGGAATGCATTTTGGTGCTTTCACTTCATTTGCATTTATGTATCTATTGATAATGAATCATTATTTTTATACTTTTTTAAACAGAATATGATGTTATTATGTGCAGGTTGCTAATATCATCTTGAATAGAATATTTGTGGTAGATTTGGACAGTCAGAATGTCCAGATAAATGATTCAATCCATTTGATAAAAGCAAGCTTAAGAGAAACGTCTCTTCTTTGACACCACAAAACTTCTAAATTATGAGCTCGTGGCTTAATGAAGTTGGTAAGTCTGTAAAAGTTCGTGCAAAATACCCCTGGTATAACTAGAAGCGCATTAAAAAGGAAATCGTTGTCTTGTTAGAGTGCCTTATTGCTAGCTGATTGAGGACATCGCAGGCAAACTTGTGGTTTATTAGTAACAATAGAAATTCCAGAGAGCTGACTCACAGGTGTACTAGGAAAGGCTTGACTGTACTAGGAGAGGCCTTGTTGAAGGCCAGAATGTGTTGCGTATTACATTTATTGGGTGTTTGGAAATTTTAAAATCTTGAGTTTGAATATTTTCCTGTAAAATATCACATACCCAAATTCATTATGTTGGTATACCAAGTAAAGCTGAATCAAGGTTACAAAACTGGCTTTTCTTAAAAGCAGAATGTTTCATAAAAGGCTTTTTATCTTATTCTATGTTCGCATTCAGATTGAAAATTAATTTGCTAGTAGCATATGTTTTGATAGCTTATGCTTTTCATACTTGTTGTTGGCTTTCATGTAATATCTAATATCGGTGATCAAAATTTTTTTAAGTGGATTTTTAAACTTATAAACGTGATTTGAAACACTCAAATGTTCACTGAGTTTCTTAAACAAAACTCGGGGAGCCTTAAAAGTTCCTCCAGAAAATGGAAAATTTGTAAGTAATGTTCCAGCTTTAAAAATGAAGATAGAAATTTATTAGACTTACAGACATTCTCTTCCTGACATTGTTGAAGTCGAGGATGCAGTAGAGGTCGTACACTTCTCGGTGGCCCATCACCTCGATGACCACCGAAGCTGGCGTCCGATTCTGCAACAAAACACACCGATTACACAAAGTTTATCCGAAAGAATGTGCGTGGGTGGATATCCAAGGAGAGCAGCTCCGAATAGTTACATGTTATTTAGTCTTCCGACTGCCAAAGACCGTGAGAATAAGAAATGGCACGATATTTTTTAAATATTTTGGTGGTAAAGAGTATAGAAGGAATTCAGCTCCCTCTTCTGGAATGCTTACTGTTTGTATTTATAGATTAGTTTGAATTTGAAATTATTATTTCACATTAGATAACATATTATTATTATTAGATAACATATTATGAAATAATAAGTTCAAATTTAATATAAAAGGATCATTAATTAAAAATAAGTATCGTGTTTCCATTAAAAATAAAGCTGCTTTTTTAATACCTCAGAGTTATAGAATTTACAAAATAGAGACAAACTTAAAAAAGTTAAAATCCTAACAATATAACTTCATAATAAATGTAGCTGATGAATTATGCATCATAAATTTTCTCAATACTTCCTATAGTAGTGATTTTTATAATGATTGAAATTCACATTATTTATTTTTACAATTATAATTTTAAAAAATACACACTTTTGATAAAAATAATATGTTAACTTAAATATAATATATTTTAGTAAATTAACAAATTTCACGCAATATATAAGTCTTTAACTTAACAAAATTTTACAGTCTTTGAAAAAATATATTAAAAAACTCTTAGTTAATTTTAAAAATAGATATAGTTTATATAAAACAGTGTTGCTCTGATACTAACAAAATTCTTACTTCGTTTAATATTTTATTAACTTTCTTTTTATAAGCAATAATGATTATTAACATATTTATTGGGTTGTTACGAAAGTTTTCCATTCAAAAAAGTTTTTAATAAAGTTACAATAACATGGAAGCAGTATATTTAGTTCAGATAGTTATCAATATTTAAAGTCATGATTTTCTGTCAATGTTTCACTAAATGTTTAGTCCTTCGGCTCAGAAGCTTGGTGACCTCGAGTCCAGAAACAGATCAACCTTCTCGACCAGTTCGGAATCAAAGATTAGCGCTAGAAAGATATAGACATGAGGTGTGGAAGACTGAAGGGGCGATGTCGGGGCTATGTGGAGGGTGTGGCAAAAGATTTCATTCAAGTCCATACAGAGTGCAACCGGTGAATGAACAAACACATGTGGTCTTTATTATCTTCAAGGAACAGTTCTTTCTTGAGCCGGAACTTAGTTGAACCTTTGGATTTGATAACAGCGTCAACATGGACAGTCATCTCTCTGTATACCATACAGTCATTAACTATTCCAGATACTCTTTGTAGAGAATACCACGGAATACTCGCCAGATATAAAGCATCATCTTTTTGTTAGTAAAAATGCTCGGCGACGCAACCGTCGTGCTCAATGGGCGCAGACCAAACTACTTTTCGGCTTGTATTGTTGAATTAACTTCACTTTTCAGTACGTAAAGTGTGTGCAATGCAAGCGTAAATAATAGATGTCTAACTCCTTAACTAACTCTGAAGTGGTTGAACAATGATTTTTTTCCACAAGTTCTCGCAGGGGGTCCTCATCAACCATAGTAGACCACTTTTTGAATATCGCAGTGCTTGCATTTGGATTTTCGGTATCAAACCTACAGTGTCATATGATACAATAGTAGTACCTAAAGGTTTTCACATGAATTGGTGATACTCTAGCTGACATTTTTCAATACAACTGAGAGTAAATGATGGGGGTTCGATCTGGTAGCATAATTCCATTTTTACTCTTTGTTCAGATGATATTAGCAGTGGCGGAAAACTTTCGTTACAACCCGATACATAGATAATTTAAAACGGTTCATACACCTCGTTTTAAATTATCTATTTAAAAAAAAACGTTAAAAGTTGTGCCTTACCATACCTCGTAATTCATAACTTTTAAAGTTTTTTAAAATGTAAATGATTTTAAAGCATTAAAAATAAAATGCAGCATAATACGAACAATCATTTCCTGATCATGACATTCTAAAAATAAAGTGGTCAATTAACCTGTTAAACAAAATTACAGAATAAATAATTAAAATAGAAAATGTGTGTATATACCATATTTAACTGAAATGCCAATAACAACTCCGTTACCTTTTTAATTTTGTTTAAAAATATTAGAATTCTGGATCATATGCTGAATGGGTAAAAAGAATAACTTATTTTCTTAAATTATAAAATGCGTTACTTAAAAATTCTAATTCAAAACTTATGCAGAAATAAAATAATAAAAAACCTATCTTAGAGATATTGTCACTGTAATAGCACCACTTGAATACAAAAATAGAACCAGTTTTTGACGAGAAGTTGGAAATCTTTCTATATATTGATCACAGAGACTTTGCAGTAACAATTATTTTTTTTAAAAAATATGTAGAGGAACTTGAATAAGAAAAAAGAAAATGATAAAAAAATAATAATCCGGAATTTAACTTATATTTTAATATAGTCAAAATTAGATTTGCTGATTTGACTTGTTTGTCACAGTACAGGCACTTTTTACGTAAGATCGAATGGGGCCAACACAGTTGAATTATGGTTTACATTTGCTAGGAGGTATAGAAAGTCCTTATTGTAACGGGTGTAATGTAAATTTTTTCATATTTCCTTTTCAATATCATTAAAAATGTGGTGCTTATCCTGCGACCGATATGTATACTATCTCAATTTCAATTTGAGCACAAAACCACTAGGTTTCAAGCTTTTATCATTACGTACGAAGCGAAGAACCTTTTGGAGAGAATACCTCTAAGCTTTCTACCGATCAAAGTTGCTGTAATATAAAAGAAAGAATAAATCTGTCATATGAAAAATAGAATTGAATTATTTAGCTGAGAAAAATTTATTAGGGGACTATATTTATGTATAAAGGAGGATTCGAAACAAGTATTTAAAATAATATTTCAGCTCACGAACATTTCTTTCGAATTAAATTTCGTTGTGATTAATATTAAAATTTTTTAAAGTGTCTTTATTGTATAAAACATTACAAAAAAAAAAACATGAAATTTACCCGAAATACAAAACCGAAATTCCGAGCTGCTGACGTCAGTGCTTCTTCATCGGGTGACTGAGCTTGATATTCCAAGATGCCCCCTGAAAAAAAAACACAGACACGTTTGTATACTTTGAACAAAATAAATGATTGAAAAATTCTCTCCCTAACATTTCTTTGGTAATTATTTAGCTTTGCTAGTTTTGTCATTGATAAAGAATTTATCACAATCGTTTCTTTTCGCAGAATTCTGTATGCTTATCTATTAACCTACTTAATCTTCCACTACACGGAAAAATGAATAAACATAATTCTATCACCGGAATTTTAAAAAATATACAAACTCTGTATTCTTTTACATATTTACAAGAAAATAAAGAGCAGAAATATAAAAATAATAAAAATTAAAAAATAAGGGAATTGCAATTCTATTATTTCAGTTTTTTTCTTCTGTGGTTTCAACACTTTTACTAGTTTATAATTAAAAAGACGGAAATTAGATTCCAGCATTGTCACCAATGTTAATATTTATTACCTTTTAAAACCTTTTAGATTTAAAATTAATATTCAATTTTTTACTATAGGTTATTGAAAATAGGACGACAACGTTGCAGATTTCAAGAAAACACTCCTAAAAACTGACTTAAATTTTTAGTCCTTAATGAAAGGAGAAAGTTGATTACTAAATTTCTGCATGTGATGCAATTGCTGAGAATTATTCACATGTATCTATAACAGGACCTATTCCCTGTTTCTACATCTCAGTCAACAGACTTTCAGAAATAATGTTTCTGTTACCGAAATAAAAATTATAAATTTTCGCAAAAGTGTCACATAATGTATAATATGAATCGAAATTAATTAATATAGCTCCTAGTTTTAAAGTAATATAACCATTAGTTATTTCTGAGTAACGTAGTAGGGTCACAAACTTCCATTTTTTTTTCAATCGAAATTCTTTTTACTCACTGTATCTGTTCTTAAATATCTTTTCTAATATCTAACTTTTGATGAATTAAAAAAATGAAACAGTTCAGATTTTATCTCAAATATTCAAGAATCGAGCCATTTAGAAACTACCTGGTTTCTCGTCCGACATCACCGTGTGGCAGAGGGCGAGCAATCTGAAGAACTCGAAGACATTCGGGTCACCGTTTTTGATGTCTTCCAGGAGAGCATTGTCGTAGAACTTGAACTTTTTCTCGTGAAGAGGGTTAAAGGACAGGTCCACAGGTTTCATGTCCTAGGGAAAAAGAACATTCTTTACACACTATACGCTGACAATTTTTCAAAGCATCTTAAGTGTCCTAATGGAGAAGGAAAAACTTTTCAATCCAGATAAGCACAGTGGAAGTTCTTGTAAGCCTCTTTTAAATATCCTTTGAGAAAGGCTCTCATGACGGATATTGAATCGTATTCCTAAGAAACTCCCAGTGAATCTCCTAGTAGACATTTGTTAAAAAGGCAGAAATGTTAGCTTTTGAGACATCCATCTGCCAACAGTGGTTGGGTTGAAAAGAGAGATCTTTCGATGTAAAAAGCGGCCTTTGCAGTTCTAGTCCTAGGTTTGCGGTTTCACATAAATTTTTCGAATAGGGTGCACATTAAACATAACATGAAATAAACGCACAAAATTTGATTCAAGTGTTTGAATAAAACACTGTGAGGCAATTTGCACCTTAAGTGCTCAGTCCTAAGCACTTGAAGTGAATCTCACCGCTTCTCTCTCAAATCTTTTGAACTGAAATGCTTAGGTTGGAAACTTACTTCACAGAAAAATGATTTCGCTTTTCAGAGTAAAAAGGTTCAATTCCAGTTACTTTTAACAAGAAGCGATGGATGTTCGCTTTTGCGATTCGCTATCGAAATGGGTGCTTGGGAAATTTTAAGCTGTAAGAGAATCTCTTATCTCAAGAAAAAGTTATCTGATTAGTGTTAGAAAAATATTTACAACTGCTGCCAGGTAAAACACGAGGTGTCCATACATTTCAGTCCAATATTAAAAAATATTATGATAAAAGGTATGTATTTCAGATAAACAACATTAATCATACAAAATACATGTGATAAATGAAAAATAATTTATATTTTTGTGTGTGCCATGTACATAAAGATCTTTAAATAATTAAAGAACTCAGATGAAAAATATTTGTTCAAAAATTGTAAACTAATTTCTAAAATACCACAAAGGAAATTTTCCTTGTTTTGTTTCTAAAATATAAATGTGTGTGCGTTTTTCAGTTTTCAACTTGTAATATCATCCTAATAAATTTCCAGGATCACTTTTTGCCTGTACTCGTAGTTTTTTTTATTGTGTCCTCAATATTACGAAAAAATTTTTAAGATTCAAAATTTTCAGTTTTTTTCCTGCGATTTATATTTTTCTTTAGCACTTTTCCCACAATTTTTTATTTGTTTTTGTCTAGTTAAAATATCTATCCTCTTAAAATGTATCACTTTATTACTGTCATTCTAAATGATAAAATTAATTACTGGTAAACAGTCATTTAGCAATAGATCCTTTATTATCACATTAGAATGATATTTTATGCCACTGTTGGTTTTATCAGAAGCGTTGTGTATGTTAAAGTTTTTCTATTAAAGATTGGATTTCTTCTTCGGTTCTAAGATATTTAATGGTGTCATTTTGGGAAAGAAAATATTATCAAATATAATTTTAAAGGAATTCCAAACATTGCTTCATACGGAGTACACTTAATACTTTCAGGAAATGACATGTTTATCACAAGTTGTGCTCATGGTTTGGTTTGTTTGTCGCTCAACGGTCATTTTTTGCACACGAGGGCTAATTAGAAAGGGACCTATGTTTTAAAGTGGATTCCGAACCATTATAAACATCCATGTCCAAGGTAAGATTCGAACCTACGAACTGTTGAACCGAAGGCAAGAGTGCTAACCATTCGGCTGCCAGCTCAGCATCACAAGTTGTGCAAAATATATTCTTTTGTACTATTTACTAATTTTTATTGCTTTCCAACCAAGAACTTTACGTATTTTCAACATCTTAATTTTGACACTGAATCTAATTTGAAATCTGGTGGTGTTTAGATTTTCCATGTAATATTTTCAAATCCAGCTACACATTGTACAAGCTTCTATCACAGTCTGATTACTGAGCACAAGATCATTGTCAGTTTGGAGTATACATTAAGAACCCCAAATATATAAAATTGTCATTTAAATGGTAAACAAGTTTTGTACGTTTCTTTATGAGAAGTTTTATTGTATGATTTGTATGTTTTGTCACTTTTAGTCTTAGTATTTAAAAATAAGTTTGAAACAATTATCTGGTTGCAAATGCATGTCAGTTAAACTGACTTGCATCTTGAGTTCATCTCTTTGACCCCACTGGCTTAACAACACCTTTCTTGGTTACTATTGACTGTATTTGACACAAGTTTAAGTAAATCATCACTTGTCTCACTGGTAATCTTTCTCTGTTAACTTTTTGTTTCTGCCACGACGGCTAATTGATAAATGGGCTCAATTCATAACTATATTAGTAAACATTTCTATAATGATTTCTTAGAAAATTGTCTTTTGAATGCATTCTGAACATATTTTTTGAAAGATTGTTATGCACTATATAGTACTCTACGAGTTAGGGATTTCATAAACTAAGGTAATATTCAATAATTAATCGCTTTTTAAGTTTAGCAGTGATTAGGATAATTTCCTGGTATAATTAACATATCATTTACCAATAATTATACATACTGTAAAAAATCTGATAATTTATTCCTTCACATGTTACGGTAAGTAACATGCTCCTTATGAGACAGTGGTCAGAATGCCTTCTAAAGTAGGTTTGAAAACATTTTCATTACCAAATGACTCTATCAAATATCTTAGAACCGAAAAAGAAATTCAAACTAGTTTAGTAACGCTTCTCATAAAATCATCAGTGAAAGAAAAGATGATTCAAATGTGAAAATTAATGATCCATTACTAAATGAATGTTAACCTACAATTGATTCTGCGATTTTAAATGAAAATGAAGAAGTGATTCATTTTAACCAGATAGATATTTTAACGAGGCAAAAATGAGTAATAGAAATAATAGACAAAAACAAGTAAGAAAATATAAAGAAAATACAAAAGAAAGTTATAAAATGCAAGGAGTTTTTTCAGGAATATTAACGATTTATTTGCAAGGGGAGTGAAAACATAAGAAATCTATAAAATTGCATAATTTTAAATGTATCTTAACTGTCTAATGTATGTAAATCGTTAACCTTGCAAGTAAATATAAATAAATACTTTTTAGAATATAGGTCTAATTTGCTTTGACATAGAATGGTTTTTTTATGAATTCAAATAGTTTAAATTTTTTCATTCTCCAGGTCTTTTCCCAAGACATGAAATTATCTGTAAGTACTACTTAATATGTAACTTAATGTTTCGTTTTGTTAAAATAAAAACAAAATGTTTACTGAAATAGTTGTTGTTACACTAATGACACTTGGACAAGCCAAGCTCGCTATGCCTTGTCTATGCGAATTTTAAGTCAATTGGAACTTTTCGTCTTTCGTTTTTTAATCAGAGTACCATGAAGGTGAAAGTTCGACTTTGTTCTACACACATGCTATAAGTACCCGTTTATAGGGTAGGCAACCATTCACAGCTCATTCATACAAGGAAAGGACAAAGACAGGATACATAGAGAGAGAAAGTACATCCATGCCCGAACCGGGATTCGAAACCAGGACCCCCTTATCCGCAGTCAGGCACGGTAATTCGGTGAACTTTACTATTTGGTCTTCAGGTTCTATGATCTCAGCTTCAGACACTAGCAGAAGGTCTATCTCTGAAATCCTCCCAAGACTTTGGCTTAGTACTTTATGGCATGAAGTCACTAAAGAGATTTCTCCAAAGTGCTCGCAAAGACAAAAGAGATTTGGATTGTGTTGCATATAAACTTTCAATCAAAAAATCGGCATATCTTAATTTTTTATGTTATTAGATTACTCGGCTGTAGCTTTAATATGTTTCAGTATTCTGAATGGTGAGATTTGTTTCAGCAGATTTTCACTTTTTATATTCAATAAATTTTAGAAAAATATTAAAAGATTTATCCCTTTTATGGACAGATTGTAACGAGTTAAGGCCCTTGTCATGGCCAAAATTTTCAGGATCTATGAGAAAATTAATGCCTTCATTCCAAAGTATTCCTGTTCATCCCAGAACCTAAAAAGAGAAGGCAACTACCGGTTCAGGAGATAACCAGCCTTGATACTTACCTTAGAGATACCGCCCGAATATAGTACTACACGTTGGGAAGAGGATCTGTGAACATACTAGCACAACCTAAAATGAAGAACTAACTTTACAGCACCATGTAGGGGTAAAAACTGTCCCTAACATAGCACCAGCCCCTTGACTGAAAGCGGGCATATTCCATCCATCTGTCTATAGAGAAACCTGGACCAAAAGAGATGCAAGGGAACACCAGGTCACCAATTTCCTCTTTACGGGATGCAATACATGTCAACCATATTGGATGGAAGACATAGTAAACAAAGATTCAGTGTAAGCTCCGCTGAATAATGAAGTCAAACCAGAAAACCATATCGACGACAATGCAAAGGGAAGATAGGGGAAAGTAGATGAAAAGAGGAGTAGAGAGAGGAAAGAAATATGAAGATCGTTGGGATACATTGGGATTGCGACTCTGTGTGCTTTCCTAAAGAAGATAAACTCCTTGAAGGCTCACCCTTCGATAGACAAGCCTTGGTTATAACATGCATTCCTTGTCCGAAACAGTTCCTTTCTATTTTATCATTCACATGATATATACGTCCTATTTAACTTAAGACATAATTGTACTTATCCGACTAGTTTTTAATAATTTTAGTTCAGCATCTCAAAGAACACCTCATCATTTCATTCGAAACTATTGCCGATTTGAAATATCTCACTGCTGACTTCTCCACTTCATTAGTCAGAATCGTGCCCTCTCAAAGTTTTGATAGAATCAGATAATGTGAATTTCGTGCCATC
Source organism: Latrodectus hesperus (assembly GCA_037975125.1). Taxonomy (NCBI): domain Eukaryota; kingdom Metazoa; phylum Arthropoda; class Arachnida; order Araneae; family Theridiidae; genus Latrodectus; species Latrodectus hesperus. The sequence continues at coordinate 26,814,329 of CM075853.1, read as the reverse complement.
TGGATACAAGAGAAACTTTCCTCGATAAACTTTTAGATGAGAAGCCTCAATTAGTAAAAAATTCAGTATTTCAAAGCCACATTCATCTGACCAACTTGCCTATTCCACGGATTGTTCTAAAGTATTATATTTCTCTTGGATTTATAATATTCAAATTTGAGCGATTAATGTAGAATTAAAAATAAAATTTAAATCTTACTTTGAAGTAGAAGTTGTTTTTATGTCAAATGTAATATAAAAACTGTACAAATAAAATAATTAAGAATGTAATAATTCCTTACCGAAATTAATAGAGTTTCGCAGATGATTCTCGAAAACTAATTCCTTTTACAAAGCGAGTGTGAACGACAGATCAGGAAACAAGAGAGGTAGCTTTCTGGAATTCTCCTTTTCTCCATTTTACAGATGGTAAACGCTCATACTCCAACAATCAGTGGTTCCACGTCGCTGTAGAAATTTGACATTTCAATTCCATTTTTCATGTTCAGTTTGATTTTCGACTCCAATGCATATTAATACTTATTCATTTATCAGCCTTCACCAGCTTCATTTTTGTTAATCATCTTTTTAATTCCCAACTCAACATTTTTTTCATTAATAATTTTTAATCATGATCTTTATTGTGCCATAATTATATGTAATAATAACATTAAAAATTATACTATTTTTATAATCACTTTTTTCCATATTTATTTATATTTTATTTAACTCATCTTTTTTATAATGATGTTTTTATGTTTTATATATATTCTTTATTCATTTGTTTTATTATATTTCTCATACAACTTATTTATTTCATATATGTTTTATTTTCATTTGTAAATTTATAGCTTAATTATTTGTTGAAAACAAAGTTTGGTTTTTAAGGGATATATGAAATGTTTCATTGATGAGCGATCAGGTAAGTCTTAATCTTGAAAAAGAGTTGGTTCCTTTAAGTGAGAGAGCAATTTTTAATCTAATTTCCAAAACGAAGGATTTTGCTCATCTACTTTGAAGAGAATTAAACAACTGAAATGAATTTTGTCATAAGACAGGATTTGATTTCTTAGTAACAGATCACAATGAATCTTATTACAGTATTTTGTTAAGCAATTCTACTCGCCAAGTTCATAAAATAAATTTTGTTTCAAATGAAGAGATTTTATTTGCAGATAAATAAGTTTTATGGTTGTTCGAATGGTAATTCACATAAATGTAGTCCAAATTACCTCAGTAATCAGAATCGGTTCACCCGTGGCTTCATCAATGACATCCCCATACATCTTTCCATTAATGGAACACTTGTTGAATGTCATGATATTCTGAGTCAACGTCCCCGTCTTGTCGGAGAATATGTATTCTATCTGACCCAGCTCCTCGTTCAGGGTTGTCGTTCGAGCCTTAGCAGGGGTGTCGTTGAAGGAGTAGTACATCTTCTCATCCCAATTGATCCACAAGCTGTGACAGAAACGAATCACTTCTACACTATAAAAAAAGATATTTAGATCTGTTAACGATTTCACTTAAAAAAATTCCAAGAAATTTTTTCATAAGAACAGTTTCTACATTTATAAATCAATAATCTTCATTTGAAAATATAGCTTTTAAGGTTGGTTGTTAAAAAGATAAAAATTAAGTTTACTGCTGCTAAAATTGATATTAATAGATCAATTGATTGCTAAGGCTGGTTTTTGTATAATAGTTTCTTATTTCTCCTTGTGTTTACTCTGTTATCAGTTACACTTTAATATGGATTTGGGTACTTTTCCATCGTATTTCAGCTTTTGATCCTAAAGATGTTTTTCTTAGAGAAACGAAAATAATATAAAGTAGATGCCATAATTTTATTGGCTCTAAGTTTTATTTTAAATTTAATAAATTCTAAAACGAATTTTTTGTGTCAAAAATTGATTAAAATGTGATAAGCAATAATAAACAAACTAAAGGCTTAACAAAGCAAAAGTTTTGTTTCGCATGTTGGTGCAAAAGATTGCTCGTCTTGAATTTTGTTGATTATAAGAAGCATTACTGTCAGAAATTACCTTTAAAAAAACTAAATTGAGTTAAATTTTGTCTCATTGAAGGAAAGGGTGCTTTCCCAGAATACTTGCGCAATCGATCACCAATGTGATTGCTAAATAGTTTCCACTAGAAAGAAATATTGGCATTTAAATAAGTTTTATCAATAAATAATAATCATTTAGTTTTTTAAATGTAAATAAAATGCTTAGATTATTTTTAGTAGTTTCTGAAAACAAAATATTTTTTAAATAATTACATAATGCAAATGGATAATTTACGACAATAATTTACGATTTTTTTTCTTTCCCGTTACGGCGATTATCAAAAGCGGGAGTATAATGGAGCAATGGGTAAAAATACCACTAATATTACACACCACGTAATAATGAGTCATGGTCAATTGTAGAAATAGGTACTCAAATGAGTACTTTTTATTCCAGTAGCGGATGCAGATAATGAATCTATATAAATTTCCTCTAAACAAGGGTTTTCAGCAATATCAGTAACCGCCCTTTCTAACAAAACGGACTAACAAACGGAACAAAAACAATTACTGATTGGATTAAGACGGAGTGAAATTTAGGATCTTTTTTATGTTTTGTAATGAATCAGCACAAGCAAATTTGCAAGTAATGTCTCTGATGCAGTTAATTAAATGTTTTCATCTTGGAAACGCCGCGAGTCCCTCTGCGTAATGCAGAAAAGCAATGGTAGGGGACGAAATCTGTTCGGAAATTAAAAGTATGAGAGTGAACGACTTTTATGAAGTTCAGCCAGAGTGGAAGTCGTTGGCTGACCAGACCAGAATGCAGAATCGTTTCTGCAGTATTCAACAGACTCTTAATTATTCGAGATAACCATGTTAGATAATGTGAGACAGCAAACAATTGAAGTAAAATACGCATTTGTTATTTCACTAAAATATTAAAAAGATCAAATATTAAAAACATATATGCTAAAAAAAGTTCTTGAGTAAAATAGAAGAGACATAGAAACAAGAATATGAAACTTAGAATTAAAATTCACAGATTTTTATTGGTAACTGGAGGGGGGATAGAGTTATTCTCTAAAAACTTATACCATTAATCAGGAGCGTTCATTTAATGATTTTTGGATAATCACGAGTCTAATGTAGCTTGAAAAACTACGAAAAAATAAAGAAGGTGAAATTTAGGAAATATTTACCCCAAATAAGTTCAAGAATAATATCAAAGTATTAAATATATTAAGAAAGTATTAATGTTCTCCTTTTGCCACCCGCCCTGTCTAGTGGTCAGTGTGCCTGACTGCGGACAAGTAGGTCCTGGGTTCGAATGCCCGGTTCGGGCATGGATGTACTTTCTCTCTCTATCTATCCTGTCTTTGTCCTTTCCTTGTATGAATGAGATGTGAATGGTTGCCTACCCTATAAACGAGTCCCTATGGCATGTGTGTACTGAGGAAGTCGGACTCCACACCAAAATAGGGTTCAGTTGAAAAAGAGGAGCAGCCACCCCATATTGCCAGCCTAGCTGGCACATGACAACAACAACAACAATGTTCTCCTTTTAAAATTTTATAATTTCTTTTCATAAATAACGTTGTGTTGATAATTGCCGGGTTGTTCATAATTTACCTTAAATAATTAAAGTAATAAAATAGGTGGGGCACCACAATATAAAAATAAACCTACTGTCTGGAAAAATAACTTATACTTAAAAAACATTGACTTACGAAGCCTATTACGAGGCCGGCCTATTTTAAGGCCTTTAAAAACCTGTTGGTTCATTCTTACAGCGTGACTTTCATAATCTGAACTCATGTTATCGGAATATACATCATCTTCTCCAGTCTGAGAGCTCAGAGGATTTGATTACTTCAACATTGAAATACCTCTAGAATTCGGTAAGGTATCAGGCTTGAATAGCGAGCAGAGTCTTTTCAAGCTGTCTAGGATTCATACTCTCACCTTGGCATTTACTGTAATTGCTTCTACCATCTCCAACCCTCGTCTGTCCTCCCTCTTGTCTCCTCGCTCTCTTTGGAACTGATTTTCCACAAATCCTGCTCTAGGACAGTCTACTTAATGGAAGAGGAAACGGACGAATAATACAGGGTGCAATCTTGCGGGAGTATAAAATATAAAAGGCATTCCATCCAGGAAAAAGAAGGGTAATTTTGTTAATTTACAAAAAAAAAAAAAAAAAATATCCAGCCAGTGAATGCAATAATATGCGTTCTTATTATAAGACAAAAATGACTCGTTAATCTTCCGATTTCCAAAATACCTCCAGGCACTAATAAGTAAAACAAATATTAAATTAATAATCTTCCAAGAAATCTAATTTTTACATTTATTTTCAAGATGATTCCAATCATTAAAACTAAATATTATAAAAATTGGCTTTATACATTACTTATGAAATTGAATTCAAATACGAAAATGATAACTGCCTATCATGATAAAATACTGATGAATAAACACGTTTTAAGCAAAAAGTGTTGGCTCGGAAGTTTTTTTTTTATAATTTAGTTACTTCTCTGAAAATAATACACATATCATAATAATAAAGTAGAAAAATAAATTATCTACACATGACAATAATTTATTAATGAATTATACAAAAATAAAAGTATCTTACCTGACGTAGAGTGATATAGGCACAACGGTATTCATGACTATTCCATAAGAGAAGAAGACAAGAACAGCGGTAACGGTGGCGCCACCAGTAGTGGTTTCAGGCACTAGTGAATCCCATGGTAAATATAGGCGAAAATGCTGACCAGTAACTGTCTCCCAAATGCCGCAGGCAACAGTACAGAATAAGCATAAACTTAATAAGAAGAATACAATCTGCAAAGAAAAGTCGTTATTTTTAACGCCAGTACATTGTAATATAATTCTACTTCATCTCTGCCACTCATTCAACTTTCCTCTGGTAAAAAGAAATATATACCATTTTTCTATGTAAAGCTCAGTATAAAAGCATTTCGTTTGGAATGAGAATAACTCATTTTCTATTTGCTCGATCCAAAATCGCTTTACCAAAACATGAACCTATCCAGTTTTACAGAAGAATTCCCAATCACTAAGAACACAGATGTTGATGATCTAATTCCAAGGGTTGAATCCAGACTCCTGGAAATTTGCAGACAGCATAAGAAGAAGCATGATACTAAGCGCCAGCGCAGTAACTATTGGTGGACTCAGGAACTGATGGTCGAGCGCAGTAAAGTCAGAGCACTTCGTAGAAGATTCCAGAATGAAGCTGATCCAGACATTCGAAAATCCAAGAAGATTGACTTCAAATTAGCTGCCTCAAAATACAGGAAAAATATACTTGACCACAAGCAGAAGGCCTTTAGGGAGTTCCTTAGCTCCGTTTCCAACTCGAATGCTTTTGGCGGACATTATAAAGTTATTAGGGAAAAGCTCAAACGTCCGGCAGTCACTAACCTGGTTCTGCTCGACAACGGTGAAGAAGCCCCTGATGCCACTGCATCCATCAACGCTATTTTGAAGCACCACTTTCCCACAATTGATGAACGTATTGACGACGACAACGACTATGAATCAAATCTCAATGATCCTCCATTCACTGAGTATGAGGTGGAAGCCGCCATCAAGGAAATGGATCCCAACAAGGCTCCTGGTTTCAACAATATTTGCTTAGATGTCTACACTGAACTTTTCCGAATCAACAAATCCTGGTTCTTGAAAGTACTCAATGCCTGTCTAGAACTTAACACTTTCCCCAAGTTTTGGAAAATAGCCAAAGTTATTCTCATCCCAAAGGAGGGAAAGGATCTGAAATCCAGAGACTCTTACCGACCCATTTGCTTGTTGTCTGTGTGGGGCAAGATTCTGGATAAACTTGTGATGAGACGATTGAGCTACCACTTCTCCTCCAACCTGTTTCTTAATAGGTTCCAGTTCGGTTTCCAGAGGGGAAAAGCACTAACGACGCACTCCGAGAAATAGTGAACAGGATCCAGGATCACAGACAGCGCAAAATCTTTTCTTGCATGGTCTCATTGGACATCAAAGGGGCATTTAACAGCGTCAGATGGAATGACATCCTTCGAATCCTCAGAAGGTATAATACCCCAGCAAATCTTTACAGATTAGTTTGCTCTTTCCTTAAGAACAGAGCCTATCTTGATGAATCAAATAAGCAAAACTCTTATAATATCGGCGTCCCTCAGGGCTCTAGTCTGGGACCCTTTTTATGGCTCCTTATTGCCAATGAACTGCTCATTCAGGACTTTGGAATGGATGTCCACTGTCAGGCATTTGCTGATGACGTGGCAATTCTCCTCCATTCAAAGTCCTACTTTAAGTTCTCTAAAATGGCTATAAAACCCATGAAAATAGTGGAAGACTGGACCAGAAAGTTTAGACTTCAACTTAGTCTCAATAAGTGCAAATATACTATATTTGTTCCACACAGGGACATCACCAGGAGACCTGGCATTACCATCTCTGGTCACAGAATCTCCTATACCTCTGAAATGAAATATCTAGGAATCCTCCTAGATCCCAAACTGAGCTGGTTTCCGCACTTGAACTGGATCAAGGAAAGAATAAACAATTTGCAAAACAAACTTGCCCGAGTCACTAGGGCCACATGGGGACTTAAACCAGAGATTCTCAAACTGACTTATACCTGTGTTGTTGAGAGCATAATCCTGTATGGGTGCCAGGTGTGGTACCAGGACACAGTCCGCATCAATGGTAAGTTGCAACAAATACAGAGAATTGCTCTACTTAAGATCACCAAGTCTTATAGAACCACCTCTACTGATGCCCTTCAAGTCCTTGCTGGCTGCCCTCCTCTGCATCTGAAGGCAGATTCTTATAAGAAACGATTCGAGCTGTGGAATTATGGTTCGACTATTAGTGTTAGCGACAGAAACTGGTGTTCTAAGAATGCATGGACTCGTACTTTGAGGAATGATCCTCCCTGGACTCATAGGCAAGTGGAATGGTCGCCCATTCCTAACCATCTTGACCATTTTGCCTACACCGATGGCTCCAAGATTGTCAACAGAGTAGGATGTGCCTCCATTATTCTTTGCAACGAAGTTGTGATCTGGAGCACCAAAGTCCGACTGAATGATGACGCAACGGTATTCGAAGCAGAAGCTTCTGCCATTCTTCTTACCATGAAATACGTTCTGGAACATAATGTTCCGGTCTGCCACATCCACACAGACTCTAAATCTGTGCTTTCGGCTCTCTCTGCTACAGTCATCAATAGTGACGTCATCAGCGACATTAGGGAGATTCTCATGAACAACCCCCAAACTTTTACCTTTCACTGGGTAAAAGCACATGTGGGCATCCGTTTCAATGAGGAAGCGGATAAAGCCGCCAAAGACGCAACCACAAATGAGGATATTGGAATCACAGTCCGACTCAGCAGGCAACAGCTTATCACCCTTACCAATATAGACGAACTGCACAGATGGCAACATCTCTGGGAGTGCTCCACCAAGACCAGGAGACTCTACTCATTCTTTCCTAAAGTATCTAGAAAAAGAATCTCTGCAGACTTCTACTTCAACCAGTTCCTCACTGGTCATGGTTGCTTTGGAACCTACAGAAGACGATTCCATGGACAGGATGACATCTGCCCACATGATGGAGAGACTCAAGACGTCAATCACCTCATATTCGACTGTGAGCACTACACTGATGTCAGGACACGCCATTTCCCAAGTTCTGCCAGAGCTGATAGAGCCCCACAATTCCTCTCCAACAAAGGATTCCGGAAGGGGATCCAGGAGATTCTACTGCAAGAGATGCACTACCAATTCACTGGCTGACTCCACCTCTTCTGTTCTCTGTACATATGTAAAATTTCTTATCTGTATTTAATCTGGTATCATACTGTATTGTAACCTTGTTTGTATTTTATCTTGTATCATACTGTTTTGTAACCTTGTCTGTTTTTTTTAAGTTTTATAGGCCACATTGGCCCCCTTCTTCCAGTCAGAGCGAGTTCCAATGAACGTCTCTCTCGCCCCATCACTTTGAGCCTTTATTTATAGTGGTTTGGGTCACCCCACCACTTGCTGGGAGTTCTTTCAGTCATTTGACCTTTGCGACCACCTGAACCTTGGCTTCGGCCTTGTGGTGCACCTCTTGACTGGATTACGCAACGACGTTCACTCTAGTTCGGAAAACCCAAAACATCGAATAAAATCTCTTGTTTGCAATAAGCATTCTCTGTAACCAATTTCTCTAATCAAATAATCAATTAGTTTTACAAAACTGAGCACTGAAAGTACTTTAAAAACACGCTATGCTTTTTATTATAACTATTTACTAAAATTTCACTTTCACTAAACATACAAATCTTATTTTAAAAAAATATAGCTGAAATATAATGCGAGTCGCTTTATTCATTTAATAATGTGTGGCTACCAGTTACAACAGTCAACAGGAGAACTGACGAAAAAACATTGTGTGATACTTCCTTGCAGCTGAGAATTAACTGCATTATTCTTAACACAAACTCTTATTCTAATTTTCGGTTTATATTTTTTGTCAATCAAAGAGCGTCAGTTATTATAATTTTATTTCCAACTTTATTATAAAATAAGAACAATTACTTTTAAATGATTTGACTTTTTGATACAGTTAAAAGTGATACACTTACCACTATCTTGCTAACCGAAGCCACTAGATACCACTAATCACTTCACCACTTATTTGGTGTATATTTACGTGTTAAGCCCGCCACACACGATAGGATTTTTCCTATGGATTTGTTGTACGTGAACAAGTTGCACCGTGTGTGGGGAAGTTGGACAGGCTCAAGAAAATTCAAACAAGCTCTGATTTTTCTTCCAGCACAAGAAATAAGCAATTGCTTCCCGTTGTCGCGTGTCTATCTCAAAGAGTTGCAAATTATTTCTTGGCGATACTTGGGAAAATTAATATTTCAAATTTCTCAATTGCTGAAACTTAGATTCATGTTTTACAAAACGTCACGAACATTAGATCCCTTTTTTAAAAATGTCCATGAAGCAAATATTGCAGGAATTTATTGGAGTCTATGAAGATGAGCCTTGTTTATGGCAAATAATGAGTATCGATTACACAAATAAAATAAAAAGAAAGTTAGCTTACGAAAAATTATTAGAAATATACAAAAAGATAGGCGAAAAGGTTTCCATTAACGAAGTAAAGGAAAAAATTAATGCCCTCCGTAGAACCTATAAAAGAGAAAAATCAATGAATCGAAAAAAAGTGGTGTAAGCACGGAGGATGCATATGTGTGCCGACTTTATGGTACTTTGAATATACATCATTTCTTGACGAAACTACAATTCCACGAATTTGGACACAAGTTTTGTTGAGAATAGTGATATAATAAGTTAAATAATTAAATTATTCTCTATCTGAATGAACATATATATATAATTACAAATATAACGTAAAATTTAACTACGAATTATTATAATAAGCTTTATTAGAAAACAATATATTTTTATTTCAGAATGCTTACAAATCTTCAAAATGAACACTTTAAATTTTTAATTTTCTATATTTTTAAATATGAATTAAGTTTAAACAATAATATTAAAGGTATTAGTTGCAATTATTCTGTTGTTTTCTTTAAATATTCTTTATACAATTAAACAATAATAAAATTAGATAATTAAAAATAATAAATTGATTAACAATAACAAAAGAAACTTATTCACCTTTAAGTGAAATTGAAATTAAATGCACTTTCAGTTATTATTTATCATTTGGTAAATGTTAATTTGTGTCCCTTTTATTTAAAAATAATTTAAGAGAAAATATTATAAAATCTAAGAATACTTGAATAATAAATAACAAATTAATGATTGATTTTATATCTACTAATGAATAATAATAATTAATACTCGATAGATAAACTTTTTGATGTACTAATGGGGTTCTTTAATTAATACCGCTTGTCAGAAAGCGCTAAGTTGCACTTAATGGTTCATGAGAACTTAAAAATGAGCGCATGGATGTATCTTTTCTTATAATGAAAGGTGTTACCTTATCCAACTACGTTGCATACAATTTTTCATTCATCCTCGTGTAATTAAAGAAATCTTTATCTTTTGACTGTATTTCTGTAATCAAATTTCGATGTGAAAGAGTTTCACGCTGGAGCAACCAATTTTTTGCCCATTTCTTTTTTTTATTGTTTATTTTCATTTCACCATTATCACAGTCCAAAGCAACAGCCAATAATACTTCTGTGCCTAATTTACTCATGTTACTTAACTTACTGTGATAACATTTAATGGCAGACGTTACAAGCAGACAAATGAGTACAGCAATAAAAACTAAAAAGACACATAAATACGTCAAGTCATAAAAGTGACAGAAAAATTCTTTTAATTTATATGATTGAAATTTTTGGCGATATTTTATTTCCATTTACAAGACACACATTTTAAACCAAAAGCAATAAATGTTGAAAAATGGCACCCTTAAAAATAACTTCCCACTCTAAATGTGCCTCCCCTACTGTGGTCAGCAGAATTTGAGGGAAGTGTGTGCCTAATTACTTTCTACCCCTTCAACAAATCCTAAGGAAAAATCCTATCGTGTGTGAGGGGTTTATTTGTCGTGTTAATCACTTCTTATTTCGAAGTGCAATTAGGAGTAGCCGAGCGGGAGACCCCATCTTCATTCTCACTTTATCCCACTTATCAACATATAAACAGCGGATTTAGAATTACAGCTTTCAAGCTCCATAAAAATAGCACTAAGAAGTGCTATTTTTATGGGCTGAGTCAAGTATATAGAGCTCACCACTTCTGGACATAAACATTCGGCCTTCACAATTAGAGTACTACGGCCCTTTGCGACAGAAACATAGCTGTGTATTCCCATATATCAGGCAGAGAAGTGAAAAAGTAGAAGACAAATTGCTAGTTTGATTCACACATCTGATGCCCATTTGCATTGCACTTTTAAGCATGTCTCGACTAAACTTTCCTGTGGTGACACTTTGTGATTTAAGTAAGTCGAATTAATTTATGTTAAATCAGTTTAAACTGACATAAATACGTCTCAATTGGTTCAGCGCCATTTAGTTTTTCACTGTTGTTTTCAATGTTTGTTGAAATAGCTAAAGTTGATTGAAATAAAAATAACAAAAGCAAAATTTGTAAAAAAAAAACGAGGAAACACAATTATTATAGAAAATATGGGCTAATTATTACAAAGTTATGTTGGATTTGGAAATAAATAGATTTATCAACGTTATTATTTCCATTCGTATCTCTCAATTAACACACTAACTGCCAATCACGTCCTGCATCTACTGGAACGTACAGGTAACCCTCCTATAACACGGTATCTTATAACACGGTTTCGCTATAATACGATTCGTAAATTGCGGGAAAATTCCTGCAACACGTCATCCTATAACACGGTTTTGTTCCAATGTTAGAGCTTGTTATCGGTCGGCGGTATACTGGAAAGCAAATCCAAAAGCTTGGGTAACAGGAAATTTATTTAAAGGTTGGTTTTCAAATTGTTTTGTGCCTAGCGTTGAGCGTTATTTAAGGCAGAAAAATTTGAGCTTTAAGGTGCTATTACTTTTAGATAACGCTCCATGCCACCCACAAGATTTGACTCATCCCAACGTCAGAATAGTGTTCCTACCACCTAACACTACTTCGTTGCTCCAACCATTGGATCAAGGTATTATTTATACCTTTAAAACATATTATATAAGAAGATCCTTACAGTGGATTTTAGACGCAACCGATTCGGAATCAATTAGCGTAATGGAAGCTTGGAAGAAATTTTCAATCAAGCACTGTATCGAATTCATATCTTTGTCGCTGAAAGAAATAAAAACATCAAACTTAAATGCGTGTTGGAAGAAGATATGGCCCTCTTCAGTTGAAACAGAAAACATGCGTGAAACATCAGAAAACGAAATTGGTGCCATATTAAAAGTCGCTAACTCAATCGGAGGCAAAGGTTTTGTGGATATGGCTACTGAAGACATTTAAGAATTATTAGTGGAAGTTGACGAAGCGGATTTGATGGAAATGGCATCCCTGGATGCAAATCAAATAGATTTTGAGGACGCTAGCTCTGATGAAGATTGTGCAGTTAAGAATTTAAAATTAAAAGAGTTACAAGAAGGCCTATGCTTAGCGGAAAATCTCGAGTCATTTTTCTGGAAAACAGACCCTTCCACAGAAAGAAGTCGAAAATTCAAAAGGAGCTGCAAAACTGTTTAACTCCATACCGCGAAATTTACAATGACCTAGTAAGAACTAGTCAGCAAAGTTCGATTACAGATTTTTTAAGAGGGGAAAACATACAAAAACTTTAAATAGAGAAAAAAGTTCTGAAAGTGAGGGTGATATCGTTCCACCCAAAAAACGTTCTCGGTTGATTGTACTGAGCAGTGACGAATTAATTCATTAAATTAGGGTTGCGTTAAATTAAAATATTTTTTTTCTTACTTTGTGTTGGATATACATTTATTATTTAATAAAAATTAAGTTGTATATGTCGAATTAAAAAAAATATTTGTTTTTAATAAGTTTTTGGAACGTAACCCCCCTTTTTGTACTAGTTCTGGGTCTCATACAACACGATTTCACATAACACGGCATTTTCTAGGAACCTAACTACCGTGTTATAGGAGGGTTACCTGTATTCAAGAATGAAATTGATTCCGACGACAGGTTTAAAAGTTTCGTCAAAAAACGATTTATAGCACAATTAGAAGGTTTGGAGGGTACACTTATACAGCGAAATTGACTAAGCCACAGTTACTGCAGAGACACAAAATAGAGCGTTTGAAATTTGCCCAAAAAGTCATGAGCTGGGACAACCAATAGATAGAAATTATTTTTTCTGACGAAAAAAAAAAATGGAATTCCGATGGACCAGATAGTTAGAATTTTTACTGGCATGATATAAGAAATGAAAAAGGAATATTTTCCAATCGCTAATTAGGTGGAGGGTCTGTAATGACTTGGAGCTGTTTTTCTTACAATGGAGTGGCCTCAATCACATTCGTTTCAGGTAGAATGAATTCACAAGGATACCAAACGCTCTAACAAATCATCTTTTGCCAAATGTTGAATGTCTTGCTGGAGAAAATTGGAAATATCAGCAACACAATGCATCGATCCATTCGAGTAACAGCACAAAAAATTGGTTCCAAGTCAACAATGTTGAAAATGTAAAATGGCCAGCTAGATCACCTGACATCAACCCAATCGAGAACCTTTGGAGTGACTCAGCAAAAAGAGTTTATGCAAATGGGAGACATTTTACACCCACAACAGAGCTGAATCTACTATCAAAGATGAATGGTATAAAACCGACCCCACCTCTTGTTAAAAACTCGTTTCATCCATGAAAACAAGAATATTTGAAGTAATTCGAAGAAATGGCCCCTACACAACCTTCTAATAATTAGTAATTTTTTTCTTATATGTTATTTTCTATTTTGGCTTTAAAGATTTTACTCAGGCTCAAACATTCATCTGTGTGTTTATTATTTTCTAATAATAAATTATTTGCAAATTAATTTTTCTAGTTTTTTGCTTTTATTTAAGCTTAATAATTATCAATAAAATAGTATTTTAATTCCTCAGTTTAAATGTTTTCATTTTCTCTAAAATGTCTACTGGCCTTAAAGTTTTTATTCAGACTGTAGTCTTCCCGCCCTTATATGAAAATCTGGTAAAATTGTAAAACCTCTTCTTGGAAAATGCGCATGCAGAAAACGTAGTTTACTTAGTTTTAGTAGTTTTAACGTATTTAAAATAACAATGTATGTCTTGTTGTTGGTACTAATGACACTTGGACAAGCCAAGCTCGCTATGCCTTGGCTATGCGAATTTAAGTCAATTGGGAGCGTCTTTCGTTTTTATCAGAGCACCATGAAGGTGAAAGTACGACTTTGCTCTACACACATGCCATAGGGACCCGTTTATAGGGTAGGCAACCCTTCACACCTCATTCATACAAGGAAAGGACAAAGACACGATAGAGAGAGAAAGTACATCCATGCCCGAACCGGGATTCGAACCCAGGACCTCCTTATCCGCAATCAGGCACGCTGACCACTAGACATGTTGGGCGGCACAATGTATGTCTTCTTTACTCATAGACTTGTATTAAACCTGGAAATTATTTCTGATTTCATTGAGATTAGTCCTGTGATTAGGCAGTATGCATCGAGTAATTTTGAATCATTCTCAAGCTACAATATCAAAATTTTAACATACATTCTCTTCCTCATTCAATATTAACGGAAGGACATATAGTTTTAAGTATGGCTTTTTTATTATGGCAATTTCTTTTAGCTCAAAGATCAAATGGGATTAAATCCTCTAAGAATAAAGCTTCCGCAGCTTCAAACCTCATGTCCTGAAACTCCAAATCTCACTAATGTGAAGTATTTGGTGCAAATCTAGACACAATGCTAGTTCAATATTTGAATCATCCTTAAAAGGTTCCAAAGTATCACATATTAAATGATTTTAATATTTTATTAAAGACGATAACTCACTGCTTAATAAACAAGGAAGATGGCTTTTCTGGCCACAGTGAGATTGCAATTCTTTGCGTAATTGTTAAAAAAAACTGTCTCATGGTTAAATGTTATTGGATTATTCCTCCTTCTATTCACAACTTTGGTACTCAAATAAACAAAAACTGGTCCCTTAGTTATCAAACTTATGGATCAGATTTTGTTCGCCTGAATTTCGTAACGGATTGTTATTCCTCGCACAAGTTTTGAAGATAAGTGTTTATTTGACCAAGAATTGCAAATAAATAGAAATATCACAACAAACGGAGCACAAACAAATTTATGCCTTAAACAATAATCAAATTATGAGAATTTTTGTAGTACATATTGTCCTGGTATAGCAATTTTTTATAATTTCGCATAGTTCAAAGTGTCATAAATGAGTTTCAATTTATTTAATATGTATATTTAAATGATACCATAAAACAGATATACATAAGAAAATACCATAATTCCATTATGTTTCACGCCAGGTTCAGTCAGTTGTTTTCATATATGTATTGGGTTGTTCGGAAAGTAATTTCATTTTTTCTCGACAGAGGATTTAATTGTATTTTTTTACACCCAACTTCACACTTAAGCCGTATAATTATTATATGCTTTGAGAGCTCATATAGCAAGACTTGTGTGTGAAAAATTCTAATTAATTCTACTCAGTATTTTTTGGTTGGTGCCCTTTTAAATATGGAGAGCGATAAGCAACGTTTTCGACATATCTTACTGTTTTACTACAGAAAGGGTAATAATGATATTCAAGCCAGAAAGATATTGACCGATGTGTATGGAAAAGGTGTGTTGACAGTACGCCAGTGCCAGAACTGGTTCGCTAAATTTCGATCCGGCAATTTTGATGTCGAAGATGCACCACGTTCAGGAAGGCCGGTTGAAGATGATAAAGACGCGATAAAGGCATTAGTTGATGTGAACCGGCGAATAACAACAGTTTATGACCGCTTGAAAGGCCTGGGATTAACCTCAAAGCTCGATGTACGGGTTCCCCATGTTCTCTCAGAGAGAAATATGTGTCACCGCATTGACGTCTGCGATTCCCTTCTCAAACGTCACGAAAATAATCCGTTTTTGAAGCGCATCATCACTGGGGACGAAAAATGGGTTGTATACAACAACGTCAAACGCATGAGGTCATGGAGCAAAAAAAGATGAACCAGCTGAAACCATTTCCAAAGCCAATATTCAACAAAAAAGGTGATGTCTGTTTGGTAGAATTTTAAAGGAATCGTTTTTTTTTTTTGGGGGCTTTTACCAGGATAACACAACGATTAATTCGGAAGTCTACTGTCATCAGATGGATCAAACTGAATGATGCACTTCAACAGAAAAAGGCCAGAACTAATCAACAGAAAAGGTGTAGTGTTTCACCAAGACAACGCGAGACCTCACACAAGTTTGGTCACTAATCAATAGCTTTTACTGCTTGAATGGGATACAATGCCACACCCACCATTTTCTCCACACCTGGCACCATCGGATTATTATTTGTTTCTGTCACTCCAAAATGTTTTAGACGGTAAAACCTTCACTTCAAATGAGGAGGTCAAAAACCACCTCGATCAGTTTTTTGCCAGCAAAGACCAAAAATTTTATGAGCGTGGAATTATGCTACTACCAGAAAGATGGCAAAAAGTGCTGGACCAGAACGGCCAATATATAATTTAATAAAGTATTTGTTTATTATACGAAAACTGTCTTTCATTTCCACAAAAAAAGACGAAATTACTTTCCGAACAACCCAATTTATAATTTTTTTGTAATAGTACATCTTTACATCTTTCATGCACCGTGAGAGAGAAATTGGTACCCACGCCGATGATGATAATGTTGAGGAGACGGTCAAGGCTCGTGCGCTTGAAGATGGTCTTCCCAGAATTCTGCATGAGTTTGGTATCTTTTCCAGCGAAAATAACGATTCCGTAGCACCAGCGGGTGTTCCTCAGGACGCAACCCCTATACAGCACCTTGTCGTTGTCCAGTGCGTAGGTCTCCCCCTCCCACTTTAGAGTACCTTCGAACTTGCTTAAATTGTTGTTTGGCGGCTCACACACAATGTCACCTAAAAGGAAAACTGAAATTATGATCCAGCACATCGCTCAAAATGACGTATTTATGTAATTACGTTCCGATAAAGAAACTATAGGGATAAAGGACAAACAATACAATAAAACGTCATTAAAAGCAAAGTGTTATTGAAGAATATTTTTCTTTTAATGGTGCTCTACTTGTAACTAATGAGTAAATGGAAAACTATCTTCAGTCAATTCCGTCTACTTATATATTATTTCGTGACTATTCAAAATACCTTTTAATAAAATCAATACATAAAAATATGGAAGTTTTGTCTGGTAAAAACTAACCGATTATCGGATCCTAAATTATACACCAGTTAATAGGTTAATGTAAGAAAACTTGATAAAAAAAGCGATTATTGCAGGATCATTTACACGCGGAAGAGATAAAATATAACCACCGTTGCCAGTTGGCATTATTTCCTCTTAGATGAAACGGAATACACATTATCGAGTGAAGGTGTATAAAATGTCACATAGAACTAGTAGCATGATTTTCTGTGATCACGTATGTGTCTTGAGAAAGACTAATGATCTAAGCGAATTTCATAGTGAGCAGATAGTGATGGCCCAAAATCTAAGAAAGAGTATCTTTAAAATTGTCCGTTTGATTGAGTATTTGCGAGCAATCGTTATAAGATCGTGTACAAAGTAGATGAATAGCATATGCCACACTTTTGGATGTCTGCACATTTTTGATGGTACTGTGTGAATCAAAGTCCCACTTGGTAATATAAGATCGATAACAGATAGTGATCACTTTTGTCTGAAGGATCTTTTTACTGAGTTCCGCATTAACTCAGTACTTCTTCAGCCAGATTTTTCAAAGACTTTTCATGAAAAAGAAAAAAAGAACACAGTGAGGCCATACCAAACTGTTACACGTTGGGAATGCAGTGGCCCTTCAATGAAGGCAATCGAGTTCTTTTTCCAGAGGGGACCGTTAAGGATATTGACCGACCCGCGGAATGAAAAACGAGATTCATGAGTCCATTTTTCTTGTGAATGTTTTCGTGCAGCTCCTGCTATTTTTGTGGGTGGGCATATTGCGAATCATCTTCTTTTAGCAATGGTAAATGATAATAGAGGAAATGAAACTTGCGTGGGTACAAGTGATGGCATCATGAATAATACGGAAAACGTATGTCTTCAACACGCCTGTTATTCGCGCAATTTTTCTTGTGCTACTTACCCCTCTCGTGGACTGCTCTTTTAAATCATTCATTTCGGAAGCCACAATTGAATTTTGTGAGTCTGATAAACATCTTGCACTATTGCCACTGCGATCATACAAACACATCACTTTTTCAAAATATTTTTAAACCATTTTCCAAAGTAGTACAGTAGGAGATATTGAACGTTGAGACTTTTACTTTTCTAAATTCTTTTCTAAGAATGGAAACTTCATAGAGCTTCATCCGGGGATTCGTGGATGATATAAAAAAGCAATAGTGCTTTATCCACAAATATCAACATCACATTGCGAAACTTACGTTTGGATCAGAAACAAAATTCGTAAGACATGAATTGTTCGCAAAAGTACTTGAATTTTATTGAATTATGTTTGTACATTGATTATTATTTCAATATGTGAAATGCTTTCTACCGGAAAAATTTGAACTACTTTCCTTTTTAACTAAAAAAAGATTTTCCCAATTTGTGCCAACTACATTAACTATTCAATTTTCTTCCACTTTAATGAACTTTTAAAGTATTTACGAATTCATAACCGCATATATATATATATATATATATATATATATATATATATATATATATATATATATATATATATATATATATATATATATATATATATATATATATATATATATATATATATATATATATATATATATATATATATATATATATATATATATATATATATATCCTGTTAAATATTTAAAAAATTATACACACATTATTATAGAAAATAAATTATCTATAAAGGTTTATTAGTTTATAATTTTAAACACCAAATCTTTCAATAATTTTATCGAAAGCAATTTTTAAATACTTTATTAGTTCTAAATTTTTTTTGGCAATTAAAGTTTTTTTCCCACCATTAAATTTTAATTTTGGGAATTTGGCGGTATCTGCTGTAAAAATAGCATATCATTACAGTAAATCAAAAACCCATTTTACCATATCTGTACATTCTGTGTTATTCATCTAAAATTTGTTTAGCGAGAGGATATTTTAAAAATGTGGAAGATTACTGCATATATTATAAGTGTACATAAAAAAATCTAAATACATATTTCTTAAAACAGCAAATGTTTTCAAAACCTAACACTGAGACTATACTTTAGGATGAAGAAACAATGAGACAGAAAAATTTCCAGATTGACGTGAATGCAAATTATTTGCGATGTCACCCACCTGTGAACTTTCCGAATAGGGCGTGGTCTTCTCCCATTTCAGCTGTTTCTGGCAATGCCTGCCGACATTTCAAGTTCGTCTCGCTGAAATAGGCAACAGCAAATTATTTATATTACATAAAATTGTTTTTTTATACATGTATATATTTATAAAAAATTCAATTAATGATTATTGATGCGACAAACTATTTTTCCTTTGATTAATATAAAATGACTTATATTTTTGTTTATAATGATGGTGAAAAAACGGCCAATTTTTTGATTATGAATGTTATTTTTCATCAAATCAAATTAGAATTTACATCAAAATTTCCGTTAATAACCATCTAATTTATAGTGCCAAAACGAAATCTTTTTTTCCCCCTTCAGAAATAGTTTGAACAAATTATTCTCTGAAATGATATTTAATGAATGATTATTCCCTGAATGACAAATGATATTTGTCTTTTGCTTGAATTTCATTTCCAGTTCAAAATAGGAAAATATATATCGATACAATTTCACTCTGAGAATAATAACATTAAATACACATAATCATTTTACTGTGCCCGGAAGAATGAAACATTCATAATTTGAAAAATTCATACTTGAAGCAATTTCTCAAAATTTACTACAATTGTTAATTTACTTGGAAATGTTCAATTTTGTCATTGGACAAGCCACATTGCACATTCTGACAGAAATAGCAAGCTTTTACACGTGCATGCTTCATAATGTTTGTTCTTTTCATGACCTTAATAATGTAATTTGTTCACACATTATTCTCTTAAAAGTTAAAGGTTAAGTGCTGCTAACCGGAAAACAATATTTTGAAGATATGCTTAAAACATTAATAACTTAAAAAAGATAAAGAATTTAGAAATTTGAAAAAATGACTTCAGTTGTAAATATATTAAAAAATATTAAGAATCTTTTTTTACCCCATCTGAATCACAGACTGAGTGAACAGGTTTATCACACGCTGTAGGAAGTCAGTAAGAAATGGTCTGTCAGTAAGCAATGAAGTCAGTAAGCCTGTTCATCGTTGCTTTCTAGCCACCGTAGAGCATCAGTATCCAATCCATTGCTGACCAGTGAAGAAAAGTAGGTCCTGTATGACACTCCCAAGTGTTCCAAACATTGATTGCCACCCCAGGGTACTGTCCCTCACTGCGCAAGACCACCTGTGCAACCACGCAAGATTATGCTTTGTGTTTCTTGGACTAGCCAAGTAGTTCACAATAATCTGCTACCGACGGTCCAAGCGGCTGCTGCGGAGCTATACTAGGTTAGAGCTCTTGCCTTCGGTTCAACAATTCGTGGGTTCGAATCCCACCTTGGGCATGGATGTTTGTAGTGATTCGGAATCCACTTTAAACTGTAGGTCCTGGTCTAATTAGCCCTCGTGTGCAAAAAATGACCATTGAGCGACAAACAAACAAAACCAACCAAACCATCAAGTATCTGTAATGGTTGAAAACTATTTTGGTTGAAAATGAAATGTATTGAGAATGAAAGAAATATTTCATACGATAAATTAACTGATTCTGAAAGAAAAAAATCTTTTGAAAATCTTGCGCTGAAATTTAAATGTTAATAATGGGGTTTCTAAAAATATTTAATATATATTGCATTTACATATTTTGGCACAGGAGCCGTATAATCCATTACGCCAAATTCTGAATTTTTTTACGAAGAAGAAATGTTGTACAAAACCGTAACTGATTTCATGTAGAGACCCCTCCCCCGTCCATTGTTCATTCTTTGAAGTAGTGGGAGGATGCCTGAGCAATTGTCTTATAATGACACCCAAAGTCTGAGTCTGATGAATCGTCTGGCGAACTGATGGAAGGAGGATTCATGTCCTTGCACAGATCGAGACTTTTTTCTGTGAGGAGCGATTAGAGTTAATTTTTTCTTGTGGGGAGCTGAACGAAGACAGAATCGAAGAAAATCGGTGCTGTTAAGGTCTTGAGGGCATTTGAGATGATGCTGTGCGGTGTAGCTGCATTCTGTAATGTAGTGGAAACCCAAAGATTTTCAATGGGATTAAGATCCGGCGAATATGCTGTCCACGCCATAAGAGCAATCCCTTCACTCTCTAGGTAGTCATCGACGATGTCAGCTCTATGGGGACGTGCGTTATCGCCCTTTAAAACAAAAGTAGGGGCAACTGCTGCAGCGAACAACCTCACAATGGGTTCTAGGACTTCATCTAGAGACCAGACAGCCGTCACAGAACCCCGTTTAAAGATGTGCAGGTCGGTGCGATATCCTCATGAAATCCCTGCCCACACCATAATGCATGATTATTTTAGCAAAATTATTATTATTTCTTAAAAATGGTGCATAATGTTTCTACAGGATCGCTCTTTACCCAAACTTATTCCAGCTCAGTGGCACAGGCAAGTTCATTTAAATATTATGTATTTACTTAAAATTAAAATATAACAAATGTGAATAAATTAAAAAAACATTTATGTAAATGTAAAATAAATATCATTCACAACAAATACATAAATTTAAAATGCCATCTTCGTCTATTAACTACTTTAGTATTTCTATTTAACTAAAATAGTATTCCTTTTTTCAACATTAACATTTATCGAACACTTCTAACATTCAAGTATGATAGAAAAATTACCGCAAAAACCTTTGAGCACATGCTCAAGGACTAATTTATACTGTATTTTGTACTTTTATTTGTATTTGTATTTTGTATAAAGATAATCAGTATATTTTACTTTATCAAAGTGGATTTTGGAAAGGCAGATTCACTTTTTGACAACTTTATATACATAGAGACAGAAACTAGGAATGTCTTTTAACAGAGATGTCATTTGGTGTCTATCTCCTTTGAAGCAGAAAGTTTCAAAGGAAACATAAGTTTAAAAGCCAAGATCAAACCTTTAACTGTAGTCAACATTAGCAATAAATTAAATAAATAAAGTCATATAATTTTAGAGCAATTTTAATTCAAGCAAATAGCACACATTAAAAAATATGACTTAAAACTACATAAAAGTACATAAATGAATAATTATAAAGAAACTAATAAATCAGTATTGATTTGTAATGAAACTTTATGAAGCCAACTTGATTATCAGTTTCAAAATATTATTTACAGTGTAAACATAATTAACAAATGCTTTATAATAATTGCAAGCATACACAATCTTGTATATTTGAATATAAAAAAATTATGCCTCTCTTCTTAAATATATGTAACTACAAAACTCATTTGATTTATAGATTTTATATAAAAGATTTACTTTTGATATATATATCCAATATTATAGCTAATATTAATTACATTTAATATAAGACTTAAAACTCTTGTATTATATTACTGACATTTATCTGACATTATCCCTTGAAAAAATAACTAAGTTATTAAGATAGTTTTCTTATTTCAATACCTCTTTTAGATTATTCACTTATTTTATTACTTATTATTCATTTATTTTATTGGTTTATTTTATCTATTTAATTTTTTTTACTGGAGTCATAACATCTAACATGATATCGGTTTGAAAATACCAATGAATTTGCCTCGGAAAAAATTTCGAATGACCCGAAATGGCATATATTTAGCAGTTTACTAGAATGAATTGTACATCCAAATAAAAGTGGATAAAAATAAAAACATACCTCACATTTTTTTGCATTATTTTTAGAAGGTAAAAATAATAAATAACTATTTATAGTGTAATTTAAAATAAAGAAATTTTTCAGTGTTTTCATGTTAACTTAGTAAATAATATGAAGTACAAAGGATAACAATTACCCTTAAAAAGTCCATTCTTATGGACTTTTTATGCTGTATTTGATTACTAAACGTAATTTTTTGCTTATTTAAAGTTGTTAAGCAGAAACTTATTAGCTAAATTACTTTTTCTCAACTCGAAACTGATCAATCTTAGATAAAAGATCACTTGTCATATATTTTGGGGAAAAAGTACAAGAAAATTAATTTTATTGGTTTATCTGTTTTATCTAATTTCAGTGCATTTACTAAGTAGTTTAAACTGTTATGGTCAATGTATTCCAACTTAAGTAGAAGATTTATTTATACGAGTTTATTACTTGAATTATTTTTCTATATTTTCCTAGCGTATTATCATACGCTAAAATGTCTTAGATATAATTAAAAATAAAATAATCTTTATTACTTAATTTCGCAAAAGTGTAAAAAGAGAAATTATAAAATTATAATGAGTTATACTTTCTTTCTGTGTGTGTGGACTTGTGATTCAATTCCCTTAAAAATAATATCTAACAACATACTAAGACTTCCTTTTTTATTATAAAAAAGTATTTTTATAAAAATGTTTTCATTCGTAACATAATAATACTACGAATATAAAACGTTTATCGAGTCTCGAATTCAAAGGGACTTTGTATAGGAGAATATAGTCCCTTAATTAAAAATTTAAATTGTAATAGAGAATTATAAATTTTCTTTGCGTATTTATTCTTTTTTTAATTGATAAGATACTTATTTTACTATTGTTCATAAAAATATTCCAATTATATTTTTATGAAAAATTTTCTTTCCTTTAAATGAGAAATTATTTACGGTTTAAATCTGAAATCCTTTTTTATGCTTATTTTCTTTTTCGAATTTCATTTATTAAATTTTAAATTTGCATTTTAGAAATTTTAAGCGTCAAAAATTGATTAGAAGGTGCTTATTTATAGATTTACTTAGGATTTTTATTGATCTAAACTTCCACATTGTTCTCAAAAGAAAATGTGTTCGGTTATGAAAGTTTTTTTTATTGAAAATAAAAAAATTAGCAGTTTTGTACCGTACAATTGAAGCAGTGAAAATTTTATATAATTTTTTGAACGTATTTATTTTTAGTAATCATTCTCTGTAACATCAAAAGACCGAGAAAAATTTTCATTTCTTGAATGTCAGTGGGATACTATTGACGTGATCTTGAATTTGGGGTAAGAGTATTCCCTTGTAAATAACTTGCAGCATAAATATTTGTTTCCTCCCCAATCATTTCAATTAGAGTGTCGTTCATAAATAATTCAAAAAATTTCAACAAATCCTCCGGATCGGGAGCTGGTACTTTCATTCCAGGAGAAACCGTGAATGAAAAACATTGTGGGGCTGAAGTTTCGTTATTCACGGGATACTATTGTCTGACATAATTAACATCATCATTGTCAGATTCTTCTAATTCAGAGAAAAATACGTCAAACGTAGTTAAAAGAGGAACTTTCATCTTCATTGTCACTAGCCATTTTTTAAATGTTTCTTAAAATATAAATTTGACAAAAAAAGAACAGTTTTAAATATTTCACTTATCAATATCAAAATTTATATTCTCTTTAAGACTTGAAAATCATTCAAGAGAAGAAAACACACTTCTAAATTTGAGTATAGTAATGAATCAGGGTAAGAAACCAGTTTCTCATTCTACTAGAACAATCGAACACCCCCTTTCATTCCTTCCGTAACTAACTGGAAACATCCCTACTCATACAGGAAGTCACACGTGTGATAGTTATCTTCCTTGAAACGGATTCCTGACGTATATGGGAAACTGCTTGAAATAGTACCATTGAAAATTTATAAAAATTGTAGACAAAATAAATTTAATACCTCATCCTGTAATATATTCAACTTTATGTGATCATTAATTTCTCAATATTTTCAAGAGATCCAATGGGTAGTGAATTAGTGAAAAATATTTGAATATTTTAGGAGCTATCTATAACTTCTGTTGCACAATAAAACAATATAATATTATCAATATGATAGAAACAAATCAATACAAAACAAGTTTTGCTTATCAAATCATGTAAGATTGTAAAAATCCTAATTGTATAAAAATTATAAACTTGATAAACATTTTACTTTTACATAAGTAAAGTAGAATTTTGAAAAGAAAATTTCATAAGAACAATTTATTTTAAATATTTAAAAATTCTGAACACGGAAAAACTACAAAAATTAAGTTAATCAATCAAATTTAATTTCCTTAACTACATGTTATCTACATTTCATTTTTTTGAAATAAAATCACAAAGATAAATTTTATTTTAATTTTTCTTATTGTGTACGATATTTTTATTAATACTAATAAGTACTTAATGACTTTGCAGATAATTATTATGTCTGAAAATTTCTATTCATTTTTATCTTCTTTCGTAAAAATTATCTAAATATGTTTTCCAAATACAAAGATATTTTTATAGATAAAATGCAAGAACTTATTTGTACATTTTAAACATTTTTAAGATAGGGCGAGCTTACAAAAAAATTTATTTTCAAAGTGATGAAATAGTATTAATATTCCACATGCTGAATTTTAGAAATTTATATATCAAGAATTAATGTCGAAAAATTATGGAAATAGGAAAAGTAATGATTTTTTAAATTGATAAGATATATTTTTAAAGACTTGAAAATTAAAGAAGTTGTATAATTGTGTTGTAAGCATCTATTTTTCTATTCTTCAATGTATCGAATAATAGTTAAAAAAAAGTTAATGTGTTTTAAATTATCAAAAATTTATTTAAGTTGGAAAAGTTGTTTTTGTATAAAAATATTCTTACTTTTTTGTTAGAAATTTAAAGTATACCTGCAATTCTAAACTAGTCTGTATTATAAACTTTATTGATATTATTTTATTAAAATTTAATTCTTTATCGGAAGTAAGATTGTGATTTCAACTAATCACTATTACACTAATTGAAAAGAATACCTTCTGAAGAGTAAAAAACTATTTTAGACATAAAAATGTTTATCTCAATATTTAAATATTAAATAAAATTCACTGAATTTTCTGAAGAACAATTTACTGTTTAAAAATTATTGAATCATAAATTTAATTTGCTTTGAAGATATTATAAATTTTTATAACAGAATATTCATTTCCCAATTCATCCTTACGTCGAATTTATTTACGATTACAATATTATCCTTACGTCATATAAAAAAAACTATATGAAATTTATACAAAAAATTAAATAAAAATTAAAATGTCTTTCAAGTCAGAATAGAAATAAAATCAGAAATATCGTAATTTCATTTGTTTATTTTTAATTAGTGAAAATTCTAATAAATAAATATATTCTATAAAAAATATAACTAATTGATATATTAAAATAATGACTTTAGTGTAACAATTAATATTTTTGGCATACTTTAGTTTCTATATTATGTTTTTTTCAAAAGAAATGATAGTCAAAACATAAGTATAATATTCTTGGCTTAAACTCAGATGACAATCATGCTATTTAAAATGATACTTTTATTTTATGAACTTTTATAACATTTCAAATGCATATTAAAAGAAATTAAAGTAATAAGGAACTAAATTGTAACATGCAGTAAACTTATTCTGAAAGTTTTTTCCCAATGTACAAAAATTAATTGTAACAAAAATTAACCCAATGATAAATTAAATGAATTTGAGTGATTATAACTTAAGACAATATTATTAATTATACAAAATCCATCAATTTTACTAATAAATGCAAGAGCTCTTTCATTGGGAATTAAATATATAATTAATATTTACGAAATTTATTCGCATATCCCAATCATAACTAGTTTATAAAATGTCATTAAATCATAAAAAAACTGAATTAAATTAACTAAAATAAATGTAAGTAATTAAGAAAAGAAGGAAAATGGACAAAAAAATAGACTTAAGAAAGGAGGCAAGCGTTAACAGAAACAAATTAAAAAATATATAGAAATATAAAATCTTTGTCCTAATCAAGTCACATAACTTAACTATATTTAAGACTAAAATTGAAAAAAGATATTTACTGTACAAAATTCCATTTCATTTGTAAAATTGTAAATATTAAATTTTAAAGTTGAATCTTGGTGATAATAATCAATGATTTAGATATTTGGCATGAAAATTCTGTCCCAGTTTTAGTTTTCAAAAGAAAAGGTTTAGAGGAGTGTGGTTCGATTCATTTAGACACATCCATCAATCCATCACCCATTAGGGGGAAAGAAAAAGGAAGTGGTTTCTACTTTGCGAAAATATACGTCGTGGCCGCTATTGTGGGGCAAACCTGCGACGTATATATACGTCGCTATTGTGGGGTAAACCTGTGACGTATATATACATCGTAAATACTGGCATCTTTTAGGCTGAAAAATTGTGACGGATCTCTGCCGATGCTGGCCGCTAATTGACCAATTTATTGAGACGTATCAGATACGTCGTGGACGCTGAGTCGGTTAAAAAATTAACATATTTTCATTATTATATGAACAAGATTAGAAGATAAGAATACAAAATAATAGGATAATAATATTTAATATGATAAAGCACCACAAATCTTGAACAAAATATAAAAAAAGCTGTGAGAAATGTTAAATTTTTGGTTAAATATAACAACTAATTTAAATTATTATTATAGTATTATTTTCGCATAAAAGATTCTATAATTGATTATGAACAATTTTATTAATACCGTAAAATAAATCATTTTTTAATTTTCTGTATTAGGAAAATATATTTTCATCAAAAATCATATCATATAAAATAATATTTTAAATTTCTGTATTAGGAACTGTATTAGGAAAATCTAAAATGAATATTGTCTAAAATTTTTATTGTGTATTAAATATTGTGTGTCAATAAAATGTCAATATTGTAATTTATTTAATTTTTTAGTTATTTCTCGGTATTATAATTACTTTATGAAATATGTATGCGTGATTACTGAAATATTTGTTCAAAGATATCGCGTCATTTTCTGTGCTCCAAGTACTTTTCGTAATTAAGGAGCCAAGTTCCCTAAGAGAATTGCGTAACTTGTTGCGTTAATTAACTTGTTGTATTGAGTTGTAACGCTCTAAATATGACAATAACCATTTGTTCTATTACTTCTATTACTTTTCTTACTTTTCTTCTGGTATGATTCTGTATAATGAATAAATAGTATGATGAATAAATTATTGTTTTTACTGGGGTTTCTCTCTTGCCTATGAGTTGAGTTGTTCTCCTGCTGCTGAGTTGAGTTGTATTTTTACTGTTTCTGAGTTGAGTTGTTTTTTTCCTATTTCTAAGTTGAGTTGTTTATCTCCTGTTTTTGAGTTGAGTTGTTTTTCCTGCTACTGAATTGAGTTGTTTTTCTTTTGCTTCTGAGTTGAATTGTTTTTCTCCTCCTTTTTAGTTGAGTTGTTTTTTCCTGCATTTGAGTTGAGTTGTTTTTTCCTGCTGAGTTGAGTTGTTTTCCTTTTTATTTTTGAGTTGAGTTGTTTTCTTTTTGTTTTTAACCAATCTAAATATGCGGTGAATCGTTAGAGACGTCATTAAGATCTCAAATAACGATAGTCATTGGAATCCTTTTCAGAAAAAATGTTAAATCTAGTGCCGACTTAGATTTAGTTCGCAAATATCTTTCCCTCGTTTATGAAATTTATCTGTATGGAAATATTTTCCCAATGAGAAAAAGTAGTATTTTTTCTCCCTTTCTGACATATCACATCGAAAAATAATTTTGTTTGATGAATTAAAATACTTTCTGTGCTTGCGAAAAAAACTATAGGATTATAACTGCATAGATTTTTATAATAAAATTTAAGTTTGTGGCCGTTATTGTGATTTTCTATGTGCACCCTAAAAAGTCAGAATATTCTAGTAGATGTTCCTCTATCTTGAAAAACATACCTTGGAACTAGAGTTGTGGAAATTAACGAGTATTATTTCGATAAACTTTTTCATCTACTGGCAAGCAAAGTTCTAATTGACTGTAAGCATTATAGAATCGGGAAAAAAGTATCTGCAACTTATCTAACCAGGGTGCTTATTCTGCTCATCAACATTGATAGAGAAACGATATATGATGAATCCGAAAACCGAAACAGAATCAGTCAGCTAATGATAATCTGCCCAATCGTTTTACGGCCATTGGAAGAAGGATGATATCACTCCGCAAATTAAGAGGGGTGCCAGGTATTCAGAGTGTGCTAAAGAATTTGACCAATTGGAGGGCTTAATTTTAAAGAACATTGCTACCAACAATTCAAATGACTCAGTGAAAATTAAAACTTTTTGTACGATATATATATATATATATATATATATATATATATATATATATATATATATATATATATAGATTTGTTTTAGGTCTTCCATATACCTTATTTTAAAATGATAACACAATTTTGCATCTAAAAATCAAATAAAAATTTTAGTCAGTTTTTCAGAGGAAAAATCGTCAGATGGTTCAGAAAAAATTAACAAAAAGGTTCTCTAATTCATATAAAAAAAGATTATGGAGCGAACTAATCATGAGATTAAATAATGAAGGTTTCTGTCAAAAAGTACGGAAAAATGAATTGAAATAAATTGTCGATGTTTACTAGATTTGAATTATATTTTATAACTAACTACAATTACTACTATTTACTAATAATACTAAATGATTTTGTATATTGATATTGTGTAAATAATTTTCTCTTAAACTAATTATTTTCTTGTCTGTTGTTCCAGAAAATTTATTCCGATAAATATAAAAGGAATTTATAAATTAAGTTTCAAATCCAAAACTTAATCTAAATTTTAAAAATAAAGTTATAGTTTAAACTTTAAACTTTATATTAAAATTACGATTTCAACTTTAAGTTTGAAATCAAATTTATTCTAAATTTTAAAATTAAACTTAAATATGAAATTTTAAACTTAATCCATGATAATGCAATTAAATATATTTCAGTTTTAAACTTGTGAATATATTGCTCGTGACTTAATCTAGAATGCTCTCAATTAATCTAGTTTAGCAATTTCAAAATGCAATTAAATTATGGCAAATTTTTATTAATAAAATTCGTTGATTCATCTTCATTGCATTTTTGAATGCTTCAATAATTTGCTGTTTTTATGAATGTTTATTTACACCATAAATATAATGAGGCATTCTAAAGTTCAGTTCTGTTACGTGTTTATTTTTAAGTATGTGTGATGTTTTTAATTACAAATTTATTAAATAGAGGAATATAATAATTTCTATTTGAAATTAATTTTGTGTTGAAAACAAACATAATCAGAAAATATTTAACCAAAAATTAATGATTTTTCAAATATTCAGAAAGGTACAAATTGACAAGTATAGACTGAATATTTTATATTTTATGCCATATAAATATATAATTTAATTTCCTATTTATTATTAAGGACAAATTTTATAAATTTATTTAACTATAAAAAATATAGAGTGATGTCATTTTTACAATTCTATTGACAAATGTCTATCATTTCATCAGTTTTTAATATTACATCTGGATAAAAAAAGTTCAGTTAGTATTTAATTGATTACATAAATATCCTTAATATTTTTCAAATATAAATATTATCGAGAAATTTCTCATAAATATGAAATTAAGTTTTACTTAAATATGTATAGAATCATTTGTGAATAAACTTACTTGGAGATATTATGTTCGTCTCATAATTTAAAAAGCTTAAGTATTTTAATCTTTGAATTTAATTTTTATTTATTTTCCAAAGTAAAATACAATGTATGATACTTTAATAATGCATGATACTCTGTGTATGCAAGAATAAAATTATAAAAGTATAATTATATTTTGAATTGAGTGTCTACAGCTGGAAAATTCTACATTTTAATATAATTATTTGGAAGAAAATTTTTCATTATTTGTTTTCAATAAGCTTAATTGTGTGTAGTTATTAAACGTCAAATTGTCAAAATGTAAATTATTTTAAATATATTTGATATAATATTTTTCCTAATTGTTAACATAATATTGAAAAATGTAAAAAATAGTTATATTTTGTTAAAGCATGATTTTTTTTCAAATGAGAACAATTCTTTGTGCTTCTGTTATTATTTGATTAAATTATATTAGTTAAGATTATTAATGGAGTTACATGAAACGTAACCAAATATAATTAATTGGTATTAACATAAAACAATATATTAACAAAAGAAAGTTATTAATGTCAAAAGTTTCAATTAATAACGTTTTTAAAAAAGTACTGTTCTAGAGATGTATTACTCTTATTTTAGTTTCCTTTAACAAATTAAAAAAATTATTCTATTATTTAATTATTAACAGGCAATGTGGTTACTACCATACTTCGACAGTGTATTAGTGAAAATTATTTGGTATAAATTTCAACAACTAAATGTTTGTTTAACATAAAATATGTAAAAACTTCACCCAGAAGAGAAAAAGGATCTTCTCGATTCCTATAAAAAAGCAGACTTTTTGAATTTACCTGATTACTAATTGCTTGTAATGTAGCCAAACAACTTAATGCTGCCATTCTTAACTATCGACGAAAGTCTACCCGCACACACTGGTTGATAAGTCGCAATAAGAAAAAGAGCATGCGCTTGTGCTATCAGCAAGTGCAAATTGCAAAATATTAATCGATCGCTGCTCCTCCTAACTGTCAATAAAGGAAATCCAAGCAACTATTCCATCGACAGGGCAGAATAAGTGCCCAGTTTCTAAGAATAGACAAAATTTTACCTATTTAGTAAAGAATTAATAAGTGGCAAATAATTAAACATTCCGGTTGTTTAGTTTAAAATCAATCAAAAGTGCCTATCAACTATTTTTGGTAACTAGCTTTCTTTTCACAACCAGCCAAACTGCTTTTTCTCAACACCATTTTATATTTTAAAATTTATAATTCAAAATTATGTTAGTATTAAAGAATTGTAATTATCGAATTTGATCAAAATATTGATTTAGCTAGTGAATATTATTAAGATAAAAATATAATCATTAAACATCTGTAGAATTAACACATTCATTGACGTGAGAAACAATTTTTTTTTACTCTTTTCTTTGTTAAAAATATTGTGAGACTTGTAAATGTGGTTTGTCTTTTCCTGTTAATAATTTATTACGTTTTAATTTTTTGGAAAAGTCTACAATTTCCTAATACATTTTTTTCAGTCAAATCCAAATTTTATATCCTGTAGTTCATAATGTGTCATTTTATTCACTGTTTGTGATAATTATACAACCAGCAAATCCATATAAATCAAGGAACATACACAAAAACAGCGGGTGTGACATTTATAAAATGATCACAATAATAAATTTCTTTTCGCAGGAAAGTGTTTAAGAGAAACAATTAAAATAAGAAACAGTCACAAAGAAGAGCAAATTCTTTTCATGCGTGCATTAAAAAGTTAAGGATAATTATTTTTGTGGCAATCTGTATGAATAAAGAGAGAAGGTAAATACCGACCCATCCAGTTCAGCCGTCTCAATGTAGCAGAGTCCGTTCGGCTCGCTCGACGACAAGAGGAGGAGATCTGCCTGCGAAGAGAACCATTTAGTCTCACGCATACACAATATAATTATTTAATTTTAATCCACGTGGGCATAAAATTATAACTTTTACATAATTTACTACACAACTAAGAACTAATAAACTTTTTTAAAGAAAATATGAAAGTAAGAATGTTGGATATTTGCGTACCAGCCGTTTCCTTCCAACAAAGCAATCCCCAAATGTTACAAATTAAAAAAAATTATTTTTCAAAATATGAAAGAAAAACGGAGTAACTAACTTATATCCTCATTCGAACAAATGCATAAAATCTTTACTTTTAGTTCATGTTTTTATTTTTATAACTATAAATTTAAAATTTATTACGATTATATATATATATATATACATACATATATGTATGTATATATATATATATATATATATATATATATATATATATATATATATATATATCATATATGTATATATATATATACATATACATACATATATGTATATATATATATATACATATATATATATATATATATATATATATATATATATATATATATATATATATATATATATATATATATATATATATATATATATATATATGCACACACACGTGTGCGCGGTGAGTGAACACATTTGGGGATATTGTTTTCGTAGAAATGGTCAACGGGATCATGCTAAATATCAGAAATCGCTTATAAAAATTGATTATTATGAGTTTTGAAGCATCATTTGTTGAAGACTTCATTTGCAAGTCACTGCTAAAGGCTCATCGTGGCACAGTGTTCATAGCGAGAGGTCCCGTGTTCAATCACAGCCTAACAACACAAGAGGCCTTCCCTGCGTCTATCAGAGCCTCAGGGTGAGGTGCAGGGAGCATCGCGCGAGGTGGATGCTAGTTTCCTCCCTTAAGACATGTGAATGCCAGAAAACAACTTACGATCACTGCTTTTGGCTCGGTTATTGCCAACATTTACACTTTGCCTGTATTACTGGGTACTATAAATTCACAAACGAAAAATTGAGACATTTACTTAAACAAAGATATTTAGTGGTTGGTTATAACGAATGCAACTGCTGAAATCCATTGGATTATATAATAGATGATTGCCTGTTAGTTTTATTTCTTTTATATTTACAAATTTAATTTGAAGAAAATGAAAGTGGATTTTTATTAATGTGCACAAATTTTTGCTTAAAATGATGGACAAATATTTGGTTTTTACAAATTTCACTGATAGGACAAGTCAAAATTGCCCTAGTTTCCAATCTCAATAGTAAATTAACATAAATATTTGTTTTAATAATATTATTTTCATTTAAGTGTCCTTTATTCCAAAATAAAATGTTATCATTAAAAAGAAAAGATTTCTTAATTATAAATTTTTTTGTATAAAAATTATGCTAATTTATAAATAGGAAGATGTTTTACAGAAGTGTTCCTAAATATAAAAGTGTGGATTCTAGCGTAAATAAATTAAAAAGCTTACCAAATCAATCTCAGTGCGTTGTCTGTTAATATTTTGTTTTATATCATCTTGTTTGTGTGTAAAGTGAGGTAAATAAGTTAGGAACTATTCTACATTTTTATACTAAAAGCTTATTTGAGATAGGATAGCCAAAGCTCAAGTGTCTGAATTATTTGGGGAAAATGACGCCATAAAAATCTTTAACTTAAAATCAAGACAATTTAGAACGGAAGACCTGTCTTAACTGTTATGGCCCGAGGAATTTGATTTGAAAGAGTGTGTTGCGAAGGTTTGTAAATATGCACTGCGTGTTGATTTACTACAGAAATGGTGTTTGATATGTTTGCATGCCATAAAGGAGAAAATCCGAAAACTTCCAAACATATTGAACGTAACTCCCGTTAATTCATTATTCATAAGGGGATGGTATCAAACTTGTAACCTCTCATTTCGAAGCGTATTATCTGAATCAATTGAGGCAATATCACTTCTTACATGATATAAATTTTATCTTACAGTGTAAGGTCAGACATATATGTTTATCATTTTTTATTTTCGAATTTCCTTCTCTTTGTTTCAGAAATTTCTATTATTTTCAAGAAACAGATCAATCATTTTATCTCGAATAAAATACAATCTTTTAAGGTGTTCCAAAACTGAAGACATTCCTCTATAATTTTTATAAAAGGGTTTTATTCATACGTATAGCATAGCTTTAAATTCATTTTCCCTCTCAAGTTTTTTGATTCAATTGTCGTAACTCAACATCTAATATAGGAAGTCACTCTGAAACTCTTGAGACAATTTCAAAGTTACATTTATAATTAAATCAGAGTATTCAAAGTACTCTTCTTCAACATAAAATGCAATTCTATAGTTTAATTTAACAAAGATTGATTCTTTTATGGAATCGATAAAAAACGCATTTATATAACTTCCTCCCTGTCATTTCTGTAATGAAAACGTTGTTGCTTATTTACATTAAAAAATAACAAATAGCCAAACATAGCAATATTAGATGAATAGGGTGGATGTACTGATTTAGTTTTGTTCAAGAAACACACAACTATCAATCATTATATGACCATTATGAAGTAATGACATTATGCCTTTAAATGAATTCTCGCTTGAAAATTTTCTGGAAAACATGTAGTAAGTGTACCAGTTAAATGTAACTGTTTTCTACTTATCCAGCATAAATATATAATGACCCTGTCGAGCTCTCTATTTCTAGCGAAAATGCAATACATATTTTTTTCACGTCGTCACACCATTGTAGGCTAGAATCATTTACAAAAACCCATTCTTTACTTTCTTGGTATCAAAAAATGCTTTCATCACCAGTTAGGATTTTAAAAATAATGCAATAATCGCCATCTTTAAGGATTTCTGTTTGAAAGCCATCTTTAAGAAAAGCAGTAATTTTGACTCTCTGTTCTGTTAAATTACAGGGCATTTCTTTCCTTTGCATTTCTTTATGAATAATGATTTTACGTGAGATAACAGATCCAATACTGAGTTCCCTCTGCAGCATTTAGAAAGTGATTTTAAATGCAATTTTTTTTAAAGAAAACATAATTTGAAATACTGCTTTGAACTTTGGAATCTCTTAATATTTTATGCATACCATCAGAAAGTAGAATATATAGGTTGGTATAAATAACAAAAAATTGTGAAGATAAAGAGGCTTTTATAGTTTTGTTATGAAGGAAAAAATTTGCGAAATTATGAAAAATCATTTTAAATTTTGAGGAATCTTTAAAAAAAAAATAAGTGAAGACCATTTTTGTTAATGTTCCTCAAAAATTAAGAACATTTCAAAAAAAAATTGTCTTCCCTTTTTATATTCGTTAAGAATGTTAAAGGCTAATTTTATATTTTACATAAAAATTTAAAAAAGTAGAAAAATGAGCAAAAATAGTCTCGGCGTTTAATGAATAATTTTTTTTTCGCTGAATCCCTCGACTGAAGTCATACTCACAGCTACAAACTGATCATTCTCCATACGGATGATGTCTCCCACCTGCACCTTGTACCATCTCTCGTCAATGAGGTGACCTTCTCGCAACACCTGAGAGGAGCGGTTGTTGACCTGGCTGTCGCTCCTGTGACGTTGCTGAAAAGAAAAGGACTTTCATCATCGGAAGAATTAAAGATTGAAAGTAATGCACTGGGACTTTCTTTTACATTCCGATTTCCTGTGTTACCCTATAGAACTCCCTTTACCTGAGATTAGTAAAATTATTGCAACTCAAGATAGCATGATATGAGCATCAACTGTAAGTTAATTGGTCTTTAGTAATTGATAGTTCGCAGGTTCAGTTCTTTGAAGACTGATTTGAGTTCTTTGAAAATTGTATTCAGACACAGGAAAAAATGCGAGCAAGCCACTGAATTCAATATTAAACTATTTCTATAAAATTCATTTAAATATTTTTCCTTCACAAGCTTGTAAATATTTCAGAAAAATACATTATTTCTATTTAATTTGGCACTCAAAAGACACATTCTGCTCACAAGTACGGATTTGGCCGAAATAAAGGATAAAAAGAAAGAATTTCTCTCAAACAACTTTACACTCAAACAATATACTCAAAATTCGTGCTTAAGCAAAAGCCATGTTACAAATGACGGCTGATTATTCTTCGCATTTTATGCTATGGTTGATAGCAATTGCAAAGAAAGAGGATTAAAGTGACAATGCTAGTTTCAGTTATTCAGATAGATGAGCGAGATACTATTAGGCAAAAAAGTCGGCCTGTATCGAATCTCCTTAAAATTACTTGTGTTAAATTTATTATGTACCTAAATACATTTGAATATTCAATTCCCTAAATCTCAAAACACATCGGAATTCATAAAGATGCAGATTAGAAAATGATTTTAAAAATGCAACTGAAATATATTAATGATGGGCCTCATGAACTTCAGTTTATTCACGGAGCTCACGAGGACTTCTGTAAAGAATCATCATTCGAGACTCAAACCGTGTCTACGCAGCTGTTGAGGGGACAGTTCATGGAATGGAACATCGTCATAAAAATTTAAAATAGTCAGCGAATCTTTTTTGTCGTGATCTCACCAAGTGAATATATAAAATTGTAGCAATAAATGGGGAAGTTTATAAAGATTTTTTTTTAAATTTTTACACATACCAGCTCTCTGTATATTTTAATATTCATTTTGTCCATTGGCATGATTCGGAGGCTAATATGATTTTCTAAAATAATTTCGTCTCGAGAGATTTTAAATTTCGTAAGAAGTCATGAATTGTATACTTAGAAGTTATTAAAATGCATAAAAACGAGTAGTCAAAACAACAAGCGTCGATGTATATTTTATTTGATCATTTTTCGTTTATAATGAAAATAAGCAAACCTATTTTTTGAATATAATTTATGGTATAAATTTAAATCTGAGCAGTAAAGTGCAGTTGTGCCTTAGTCAGATTATTTAAAGTAATGATTAGGAATTTGTAGGTCACAAAATCATCAATTGAATGGATAATGATCATTACTCTGGTTGCAACAGTGAAAGGAAAAGCTGAAGAGATGGTTGAAAAATCCTTTTTCAAGAAAAGTATAAGCAGTTCGGGATTAAATAGCTCCAAGTTTTCTTAAAGTAAAACAGAATTTTTGATAATTTTCTTAAACAGGTAATAAGAGTGACTCTTATGAAGCACTTCGTAACATCCTTAAGGATGGGCTATCATTGTGAACACAATAGGAATTTTAATGCTGCAGTAAAGAATGCGTTTAACCTTTTTTCACGCTAACAGATGAAAGTAGGCAAAGATCTTTTTAAGTTTTGGTTCCGAGTATTTTTAAAGTCTTATGCACTTATAGGAAAATTAATTATGAACATATAATGAGTTTAAGTAACACACCACCTATGTAATCTCTCAGAGCGTACTAGAAATCCATCATTGTGAATATGGTGGTGGGACTAATCCCCATCTGGTCTAGTGGAACTAGACCAGATCCATGAGATCATAGATAGCCAAAAAGTCCAAAAGCAGATGTGGACTTTTCACAGCCTCTTCACGAGAAAACCTCAAGCATTTGAAGATGTGTTGCGGGCAAAACGGAGCATTGTCGCACTTGGGGCATGTGCGAGTATTTTCTTTTACCGTCTTCAAAGATTATACTCTTCAAGTGGCCAGTAGAAAGTCGAGACAGTGTCGTCTGATGTACTCCGGAGCCCTTAAATGTTGTAACGGCTCCAGGATGTCTTTGGAAGTACCAAGGGTGAGCAGGAGGGTCATCCCAGGTTTTAGAAGTAAATTGTTTAGTAATGGAAGACATCTCTGATGGTGTTAGTGCCATGTGATCTTCCGGGTTCAAAGGATTACTGGTGGCAGCCTTTGCAGGATTGAATATAGTAGGAAAGAAAGTGTTGCCCGGACAATGCTTCATTTATAATCTTTTTACCTAAGCCAAGAATTTTGATTATATATTAACACAACAAATATATAACGCTAATTAATATTTCTTTTTAGACATTTCTGTGAAATCAGTCTACCCTGAGAAGTACAGACAATATTTTAGATTGTGTTATAGTGTAGACTATACACTGAGAGTGACTGATAAGAAATTTTTGATGACGTTTCGGAATAAACATTGATAACGTCTTTGTGAAGAGGTTAATGTCATACGAAAAAAAGTTACATGCAATCTTTTTTTAAACAAAGAAAAAAACTTATATTAAATATATACTATACAAAATAAAAATCCCTTTCGATAGTTTTATGAATTAAGTTTTCCTCAAGTAGTGCTGACGGTATCTTAGATGGTTAATGTAGAACATTTGCAGAGGTTGAGACTTACAAAATCGTCGATAGCATCCTTGAGGGCGGTAACTGTGAGTACCACAGCGAGAGGAACTGCGGTGGTGACTGCAGTCAGTGAGGAAATTTGAGGTATCAGCTGGAAAGAGAGAACAGAAAGTTAGAAGTGTGGTTATACTCTGATATGTAAGAATAAAAAGGAAATAGTAATGTATATCCATATATAAATGGTTATCAAAATAATAAAAGCCACTTAGATTTATAAAGAAACCTTTATTAGAGAGAGAGAGAGAGAGTAAAGACCACTTTTGGCATGTAATATAGCTTAAATTCTTTTAGGAATCAATATATTTAAATACTGGATAATGTTTAGAGGAATATCGTACCATTCTTCATAAGATATTTTGAAAGATCAGGGAGATATGTCGGTGGAGGATATCGATTCTATGTTTGAAAATAGACCATAAGAATTTCAGTTACATTGAAATCAGGTGACTGCAATTCAATTTCATCTTCGTATCCTGAATAATATCGAAATTCAAAGATGCTGCCCCAGATAAAAAAAAAAATGAGCGAATATACGTAGATGTCTTTAATCGATTTAGATCAGGATTTTGTAAACTTCTTTATAATTAGGATGGTTAAAAATTAAATTTTAAAAGTGTGACGATTTTCAAGTTTCCCGTAATATAAAGATTGCTGTATTAATTTTTACTATCGAAAATTAGATTTTCCTTTCATTAATGAATTCAATTTCTTGTGGTTGTTAATAACTTCTCGTAATTGCTTGTAACTAAATATCATACTTGCAAATTTTTTTATCGTGTAGAAATGTTCATAGGCTAAAGTTTATTTTCAATGTTGCACTCATCTAAATTTTTATATATATATGTTTCCCTTTTTTGTATTTTTTCTTTTTTGAACTGATATGCAATACATTATAAACGAAGGTTTTGAGTTTTAGACTTTGATTCACGCTTAATGCGATGTTTTTGTAAAATTTAAATATTTTTCAGCCATTTTCTTCCGGTCCATTTCTATTACGGCATTTCAAGTAGAAATTAAGTAAATGAACATTAAGTATTCCTGTAAAAGCCCAATGTAAATTAATTTAAACATTTTTTTCAACTAATTTCAAAAATTTTTTGGACTGATTTCTCTCACAGAATTTTATATATGTAATGAAATTTAAATTATCTTATACGTTGAAAGAAGTTTTAAAAAACCCACATTTTAAAAATGAGAAGAAAAGAACTGAACTAAAGCTTTTTAAATGACTAAAGAGAATACTGTGATGCTTTAATTCGATGATTGTGTTGATGAATGATATATTTCTTCAATTCACGATTAAGAAGTTCGACATCAGATACACTGACCATAAAAACTTTAAAAATAGAGTTTTTTGCCGAAATTTGTTATGGGACTCGGAATGAACCTGTGGGGAAAAGTATAAATTTCAGAACCAGAAAGATGCAAATTTCGCAACTATGCCTGTTGTATTGACAGAGAATAGGCATATTAAGCTTACACAGCCCCTGCACCATACGGAGAGGAATGTGTTCGTTCTGCTGTCAATATTATCACTAGATCGTGATTTAAAGTGGTTGTGTTCAGTGCTTTTAATAAACAGATGTTCATGGGGGAAAACGAGCACAATGATAAAAAATATATGAAAAACTATAAACCAGACTATTTTTACAGGATTCTGATTCAAGGGAAAAGTGTAGCATAGGATATGACCCACACAGCAGACATCGACCACAGAAGCTTACTTATAGGAAAGCTAACTCAGTGGTGACCTACAAGATAAACAAGAAAGTTCTTGCCGTTTTTAATGACCCAAGAGAACATGACCTACAGAAAGTGTTGTTAGTCCTCGTAGAAATCATCATTGGCATCCAGCACGTTCTGCCAACGTATCTCCAGTTGTGCAATCCCCTTGCGTTAAAACTCGGAGGGTCTTAACGCAAGGAAGTCCGTGAGTGCTTGACGCAAGTCTGTTTGATTAGTGAAAGATTTTTCATAAGGTTATTGTCCAGGGAATGGAAGAGGGAGTAATATGAGGGTGCAAATTCACGTGAGTAAAGAATATGGTACAAAGTCTCCCAAGCAAGTCGCTGTATAGTATAAATGTCCATCTACGTGACATGAGGCCTTGCATTATCGGAAAAGAACATTACACCCTTGCAATTAACAAACATATATTGCAACGAAAGTGATGGATTTTTCTGTTATATTCATTCCAGCTGCTGCGAGCACAGGTCCACACTGACGGTTTGATTCGTTGGTAGCAGCTCATAGTGAACTACTTGATGACTAGTACACCAGACATAAAGCCTAATCTTTAGCTGAGCGGGACAATATCCTGAGGTGATAACCAATGTTTGGAACGCTTGGATGTGTCATACAGGACTTACTTTTAGTCACTGGTCCTTACTCGATTGAGTATGAATGCGCTACGGAGGCGAGAAAGCAATGATGAACAGACTGTCACTCATCATTGCTTACTGATTTCGTACAGCGTGTGAGGAAGCCACTTGCTCATCCTGTTCGTTTTATCTAAGTGATGCAGATGAAGTCGAACTGCTTCACTGGAAACGTTAAATTGTCCAACAAGCTCGCCACTCCTCTGACTAATGTTTTCTTTCATTGACCTCTTACAAGGCTTCGTCATCCAAGGCCTGTGATTGTCCATTGCAAACCTCACCCACGCAAAGTGATAAATCTCCCAATCTGAATTAGACAAACAAATGCCTTACCGAGCGTTCATTCACAACACTATCTCATACGCTCGAAATATTCGATGGCTTGATGTAGCTGGTGATAAGTTCAATTTGAAGTCGTAAAGTAAATAACACCGAACCAGCTCCTTTGGCACAATACTCTTTGCTACTGTAAGAGTTACGGTTTACGAATGTGCCATCGCAATCACGTCATACACTTATTTGCATACTTATTCTCACTTCATTCGGTGGCAACATGAAATCAGCAAGAGCTTTCTTGTTTACCTTGTGTATTAGTTGATGACACAAATTATTCAGCTCAGATATTACTTTATTCACTAGATTTGTGATTATAAATCTTCTAAATTAATCAAAAGCAGTGGAAAATTTTTAAAAGGATTGCTGTTGCTTTTAATGAAAAGAACTGGTTTTTCTATATAATATTTGAATGGTATGTACAAAATTGGAAACTAATAGATCAAGAATGGTGTTACATTGTGAATAAAACAAAAATGTAAGGTCTATAAAAACTTCTGTTGCTTGGTTTAACTTTTTACATAATAAACTTTTTCGTAATATGCAGCTTCTTTAGCATCTTATGAGTCTTATTTTTTAAAATTTGAATACAATCAAAGCTAATATTTAATATATTTTTCCATTTGAAATTCCCACAAAACAGAATAAAATGTTTGGAGCTACAAATATATTTTACTCAAGTATGTTATTCCTTTATTTTATTTTCATCTCATATGGCAATTTAAACTTTAATAATTAGTTTTCTGAATTAAATGAAAATCTTTTATTGATTGACCATACAAAATTTTCATTTAGAAACAACTTCAGCGTGCAAAGACTAAAATCTCAAACTAATTATGAAAACAAATTATAAAAATTACTTACAACCCGAGATGTAATTTCAATTGTGTAGAAAACAGTTTTAATACTTATCTGTATTTTCCTTCTCACCTGCAGCACGAGAAGGCACAAGAAGTAAAAGTTTGCCAGCCGCTGAAACTGTTCAAACAGGTTTTGAGGCACAAATGTAACCAAGCTGTACTTGGATGTCTTGATGAAATTATTCTGAAAAAAAGAATAGAAATAGAAATCGTATCGAAAATAACATTCTAGTTTTTGTTTCTTATTCCATTTGGACTCGTTAACTTTCTATAATTAGATCCATGATCTTTTAGCCCTCATACGATAGTAAAATAACGATCCTATTTGAAATCATTATAAAAATGCAGTTATTTCTTTATTTCCAAAATAAATTTATACAAAAATAAATATTTACATGAAACAAAATTATGGATGATTTTGTGTAACAAAATAAAAATCCTGGAGAGAAACTGTACGGCAAATGCCTTTAAATGCTTTGTGTTATTTTTCAAAAAGACCTATGACGTGCCCAAATGTCCTACAATTCTTCGAAGAAAAAAATTTTTTTTACGATAAATGTAACTGGCTTTTTCATGTTTTTTTTACTAATATATTTTGTCATAGCAATACAGCATTTGTAAAAAGACTGCTTCTCCAGGGCCTTGTTTCCCTTCTGGAGAAAGCTTGGGGAGGAAAAATCAGGGGTCCAGACCAGTCGAGTGAATGAAACCCAGCGGATATCTCTCGTTGCTGAGACACCCTAAAATTTGATTTTTTTTCTATGTGATTATTTGTATATGTGTGTTGTTTTTTGTATGTGTATGTGGTGTATGCATTTAAATATAATAAATAATCAGCGCGAATTTCGTTTTTTATTTTGCTACGGCACATGCTCAGCGAATTGGTGGCAGCGCCTGGGATTCCACCCATCGCTTGCATTGAGTTTATGATCATCGATCTGAAAGATGCACCAGTGGGAGTACCATTCATTTGGATGCAATCAGTTGTAAATTATTGCCATGATTTTTGTGCATCGTTGCCCTGCAGCTTCAAATATTTATACAGAAGTGTAGCATCATTGCTGTTTTTTACAAGAAAGTTCATTTTATTTTGATTAAAAATGATTTATGAGTTTTTAAGGAT
This sequence comes from Latrodectus hesperus, assembly GCA_037975125.1. Lineage (NCBI taxonomy): Eukaryota > Metazoa > Arthropoda > Arachnida > Araneae > Theridiidae > Latrodectus > Latrodectus hesperus. The sequence goes on along the minus strand of CM075853.1, from coordinate 26,771,059 downwards.
TAAGTTGAATTAAGAGTATGTAAGTGCTTTTTTATATTTTATAAGTTTTAATATATATATATATATATATATATATATATATATATAAACATGGCCATGGTAGCCTAGTGGTTAGGGTATCCAATGCCGCCAAAGACCCACCGAGTACATGCGATATACGTGCTCGTTAAATCTGTGGAATCGAAAGTCCTGTGGTCTGTCATTGAGCAGTTACCATAAGTGCAATGGTCTGGAGAAATTTACTCCCCCTTGACATCGATGCCAAAATTGAGGGAGTAGATCCTCTGGCGCTGCCATCTATCGGAGGATTTGAAGAGCAAAAGTCGTAATTTCACCTTCATGGTGCTTTTATTAAACGAAAGACGCTCTCAATTGACTTAAATTCGCATAGCCAAGGCATAGCGAGCTTGGCTTGTCCATGTGTCATTAGTAACAACAACAACAACATGTATATTAACAAATGTCATTTATTGCTTTTTTATAATTTTGTTCCAAGAATTATATTTTATCAATAATTGAATTTTTATTGAGGAATTAATTACAATTATAGTGCAATTTATTATGATTATAAATTTGAATAAGCTATATTAAATATTGTATTTAGTATACTTAAACTCAATTTTCACTTGCTTACATATAAATAGTTGATTTTTAAGATAAAATTTGTATTTAATAAATCACACACATTATCAGTTTTCCTTAGTGATACTTAATATTCTTAATTTCACTCTTGCAATCACAGTTAGTTAGTCGTTCTTGATTGGCTTAGTTATTTTAAAATTATAAAATGGCATGGTTATAGGAAAAGCTAGAAAATAAGATTTACAAATCTGAGAAGGTCTGTTCGAACTTCGAAGATTTAAAGATAGTTTGATTAAAAAATTAATCCTTGAGTCTAAAGAGTATGAAGAAGAGTTTTTGAAGGAATTATTAAATAATGCTGAGAATGAAAGAAGATAAAAAGCACATTGAAGAAGAAATACCGAAATATAAGTTCGAATTGAAAAAGTTACAAATTGAATGCGTGGTGATACATCTCAATGATGTATAAATTATGTGTTTGAAAAAATTTGAAATGATTGTGTTTAATTTAAAAAATATATTGTGTATTTAGAGAAATATTTTGTGTTTAGTTTTTAAATAAATAATTATATGCTTGTACACGTGTTTTATACAATGTTAACACTTGTGTTTGTATTAATCAAGTAATAGTTTTTTATATCTTTTGTTGACTTTTAAAACAATTAGATATACAATCTTTTTCTTATTTTATTTTGCCTCCTTATAAAATGTGGTCATGGTATTTATCTTAGTATATTCTGATGTGAGAGGAAAAAAAAACACAGTAACTAACTGGAAGAAGAAAATGTTCTGTTTCTTTTCAGTATGATTTTTCCTTTTTCCCTGCGGGAAAAAAACCTTTGACGAGGGTGGCTATTAGGACTGTAAAGAAACCCTGCTTCCCTACTGGAGTGGGGATCGGAAGGCATGGGGAGGAAAAATGAGGGATCCAGACCAGTCGAGTGAGTGAACCCAGCGGAGGACAGCTATAGTTCTCGTTTCTGAGACACCCTAAAATTGGATTTTCTTCTATGTGATTATTTGTATAAGAATGTATTGTTTTGTATGTGTATATGGAGTGTGTGTATTTAAATATAATAAATAATTAGCGCAAATTTCGCTTTGTATTTTGCGTCGCCACACAATCATTAGAGTGCCGCATCCCAAGAATTCCGGCGAATCCAAGTGTTTCCCTTAATGAGAGCTCTTGAATAATAATGCACTTCTCCCTTAACAGTGTAACAAGAATTTAATTAATCAATGTTTTTAGCTAAGTAGAGTCCATCCATCTGAATTTCTACAATTCCTATCGCTCAATCGTCTCCCAAGCATTATCTCTTCTCAACTTCAGAACATTCGGACTTCAGATTCATTCATGACATCATCTGGATTCATCAGTCTATGGGTGAAGAGTTCCCCGGTGCTATAAAATTAGGGAAAAAAATTATCTTTAATGTTTGTTCGTAGTGGAACGAAATGAAGTGAAATAGGCGGGGCCCAGCTGACTGAAAATTTTGATTGCAGTTAATTGAAAACATAATAAAGGATGATTTGGATTTCCTGTAAAACTGCCATGATGTAAATAATTTAAGGATATAACGTTCCAGAATCACCCCAAGAAAGAAAATGGCGGTTCTATTCACCCTTCTTATATTGACACTTTTGCGTAACTGCTGGGAACAGAGAAAAGCATTAACTGGGCACAGAATCCTCTTTTTATCAACACCCTCAATGGCAAATTGAAAAAGTGATGATATCTACTATTTTTTGGTTTTTAAAAAAGTTTTTTTTGCAGTGAATGTGTTTTGCCTTTTTCAATACGTCATCAATCAAAGATACATTGGAATACGGATGAAATTTTTACTGAAACTTTTATTGTCGATTAATAAGTAGTTTTAGCACAAAAAGTTTTCACTTGTTAGTCATCAAGATACGAAGGAAATTAAATATATCTTTGAACATTAAAATTCTGAAAAACTGGAAACTGATTTCCCCACATTAATGGTTTTAATGACAAATTAGATTGTAAATATATCTCAGTGTAAAGAAAGAGGAGTCACACAAAAATAGTATGATATTTTCATTCTTATTTATACCAAGTTTCAAATAATTTCTTTTTTCCATTACTATGAAGTGTGTTATTTTCGTTTTTGATTCGGTGCAAATTGAATCTCCAAGAATTTACTTTATATATCACCGAAATAATTATTAATATATTATGTATTCAGTACATTATATACATAATATATGAGCTATATTAATGCATAATAAATAGTTCATCAGCGGAAATTCATAGAAAAGTTCTTTTGAAAAACGCCTTCCAACAGACTCTTCTTACAAAATGAGCCATATTCATAACCGTAGGTGAATAAACTAGAGAAAATAACAAGGGTTCCCGCTGCTCAACGCTAGATGAGATCAAATCCAGTATGTCATTTCTAATGAGCGCAAAATATGCAACATGCGTGCATAATTCTTTTGTCCAGTGATAGTTAAATTTCATGGTAGGTTTTTGGGCGCTGAGATATCACATCGCTCCCTCTCCACTATTACTGTATTTTTATGATAATTTCAAATACCATTGTTGTTAGACCTTTTGCACTTGTTATTTTAATTATCATTTATTTAAAATTATGCTTTAAATCACTATATTCCCTGATATTTATAATTTGAAATTGAAAGTGAGGGGACTCGTGAACCTCGTCTAGTATACTTCTATATATATATATATATATATATATATATATATATATATATATATATATATTATATGTATATTATATATATTGTATATATATTATATATATATATACAAATATATATTATATATAAAGCAGTTTTTTTTGAGCTTGTTATATACTCATAGCATTTATTCAAAACTAAATTTTGGTTTACCAGCTAGCATTGATTAAAATCATATAAGTGATTGAATGCACACGTTTTTGGATATTAAGAAGAGTTAATAATTTTTCTTGTAAGATATATGTTAATCAAAATATACTCGTAATTTTGAGAATTTATTTTTTTATCACATTAATATCACCCAATGACAGAATTGGGCAAACTACATGTAGTTACAGAATCCAAGTGGTAGATGAATGTTTGATGTTCTAGTCTTTAACTCAGAAGTTTGTGAGTTCGATTTCTAGCTTAGGCATGGATAATTGCTACAGTTCAAAAATCACTGGAAATCAAAAGCTGAATGAGGCTGTAAAAGCAACAAACTAAGCATAGGTAAGGAGCAGGTTGACAATCGCTGCCTAGTAAGAATAACACTATTTGGTCACATCATTTTTTCATATGTTTATATATTCAGAAAAAATAATCTTTGTGAATTTTAAATCAAGGGTTGAGCTTTGGTTGGAGTTCAGATGCGAGGAAGAGGTCTTAAAAGTCAAACTTTTGAGGTACAGATATTTTCTTTTGAAGAAATCATATTCACATGATTTTTATAGTTATAATAAAAATATTGTAGATATCTTAATGAAGCAGTTAAAAAAATAACATTCATTTGAAAATCAGATCAAGTTCTTAATATAGAATTTATTTCTTAAAATAAAAGACTTTTAGAGGATTTATATTTGCAAAGTTTCTGTTTGATGATCCAATATATATGAGAATAAAACACCTGATTTTCTTACTAAGTGTTGCGATGTCCTGTGAATTTAAGTGAATCTTACACAAAAACCTCTTTTATGCACCTATATACAATAGATACAATAAATGACATTACAAAAAAATTTGTACTTTCAACAGAACAAAATCGTGAAAATCAGGCAAGCATTCTAACTGCCGTGCGAATACAGTTGTTTCTTTGAGTCCGACGTGCGAGTGTATCTTCCTCCTTTTAACAGCGCTAGAAAAAGAGTAATGTTTAGTTACTCTGTTCCCGGAGAACCGGAACACTAAGGAAACATCATTTGTAAATAAGGTACGCACCATAAAACGCCTTTCAAAGCGAAGTTCACTGCAATATTGATTACTGCATTTGTATTATGATCATTTCACCAGTTTTCAGAACCCGGAGGCTTGACTTTTAAGTTGTAGCTTGCCAGAATTTTGAAATAGGAAGAGATTCCGCAACTAAATATTAGAACCTATGTTTCTGGTGAGGAAAAATGTAGCACATGTTTTATTTGCATCCGTCAGTGTGAGAAACTTCCAATTTTTTAATGATGAACATTTTCTTGAGAGATGTGATTAAATTTTTTTTTAAAATAAAGTACTCAAATTCGTTTGTAGACACTGTACACACACCAATTTCCTTATTTTTAGTTTGACCTTAAATCAATAAATCAATATTTCTATAATGTTAAATTTCTATAACGTTAAATTGTTTACAGTCCAAAGTTTGGCTATAATCGTAAATTATGGGTAATATTACAACTGTATTTTCTTACCATTTCATTTTAAAGTTAAATCAAAAAAATTAATCATCTTAATTACGTGAGAAATTTTCGTAAATTCTTAAATTTAATATATAAGTAAAATTTCTGAATTTGAATGTGAATATGTATATATTTATTAGCACATACGAATATTATTTCGTATATGGATATTGTACTTGCGCATGAACAATTTTCCACCTTTAGCTAAGCGGCATTTAAAGTAATGCGATCATGTTAAGCCTTTTCAAATAAGTCGACACCAATTCTCTTTTTGACGCGTTGTGTGTTCTTGAATATTTTTCAGAGCTCTTGAAATATGGATGTGGAGCGAAAGGCTTTCAGGTCCGGCAGTCCATGGAGGTTGTCATGACGACCATGATCACTGGAGCATTGTCTCTCATTAAAGTTGCAGCGATGCACAGGTTTTCAGAAATCACTGATAAAACAAAAATCTGTTCCTTGTTTGCAAATACCTGGGACAATGGAACTTTATAGAAATCAAAGATAGGGAATTTGAGAAGCAATTATATAAAAAAAACTGTTGCTTTATTTAAATACTTATATTTATTTTTACTTATTATTTTAATTTATACTTTTTATTTACATTTTTAAATGATATTTCTGAAGCCGGTATAAAGATTGATGAAGAAAATCCTAAGTTCTGCACTCGTTGAAGGTTTTGAAATTTTGTAATATGTTATATAAAATGATTTAATTTAAATAATGATTAAGTCCAATATTATTTGATTACTGAGCATATTGTATTAAACATAGATATTTTTTATAAAATATTAATTAAATATTTATTAATTAAAAAATTAGTTTAAAATCAAGCCCAGATTTTCACATTTACTGAATTATAAAACAGAGAAGAAAACTAAGTTTAATTAATAATTTTAGCTTACCAAGACGATTCTTTAAATAATATTGAATGTCTTTGAATTACATTGACAGAGAGCAGATTGCATAACAGAATGAAAAAGATTTGCGAAACATGTTTTTCTCACCTGTTTCAAAACAACTGAAAATATTTGATTGCAATAAATTAAAAATATATTTTTAGCATACTTGGTTTACTAAAAAAAGGAAAAGCAAAAACATTTCAATTTTAAAATTATTATTTATTTTCTACAGTTTCCTGTGCAATAACTGGGATCAAATAAACTTTATATTCTTAGCAAAAGCAGTTGTAAAATTTATCATGAAAAATCATTTTTATTACATAAATTTTCGTTTTTCAAATCATCAAGTTTAGAAGTATATAAAGAAAGTACTTTTGATAAAGAGAGGAGGAAACAAATATTTAACCGATAATTATGAGGGGTTTTGCTAATAAACATTTATTCTTCAAACGTTATAATTGATTTTATGGTTATATATATATATATTAAAAAATTTAAAAGTGCACTAATTAAAATTAATTAAATAAATTTGATACTGTAAGCATATTCAAGTTTATTTATTTTAAACATCCCAATAAACCTGTTTCTATAATAAAAGATATAAAAAAAGGAAAAAACTTTCACATTAGAAACTTTAAAAATTACACAGCTCTTAAAAACCTGAGAAAAGAACATTATAGATAATATAAATATATTTCGGGATCTATCACATCATTAATAAATTAAATAAATCAATTTATGATACAAGACTAGGTTTCATCAGTAGCGATTAAGTAGACATAAAATTCCAGGAGAAAAAACGCAAATAATTTTTTTCATAATTGATATGTTTTTATATTCAATATTGTTTCAATTGAAAAGATAATATAAATTTAAAAATGAGGGTAAATTATTAAAATGGTGGAAAAATGAATTTGTGATTGTATAGTTTAAATTATATAGATATGTATAATTTAAAGATAAAAGTAAGAAATGAACAAATTAAATTGTATACATAATCTATCATATATATATATATATATGATAGACCGTCTTTACATTATGGACCTGGTCTAGGGCTGTTGGCAAAAGGGGGTATGAACAACAACAGACCGTCTTTAGCACGCCATTAAGAGATTATCTCGAAATATGTATGCTAATAATAATGAATAAATTATTTAAATGTCTAAGCAATTTTTTATTTCTTTTGCGCATTATAACATATATTTAAATTTATACTAATTTTATCATTTATGTTTTGGTATCAGATTTTGCAATCATAGGTGGAGGGAAAGGGCAGTTTCTGTTGTATGAGAAGACTGGAGCACCGAAGGTAGAAGTCAGACTTGTCTCCTTTGACTTTGGCTGCGTTAAAAGTCATAGCAATCCAAAATATGACAAGCGACTCCTGATCATATTTTGGATTGCTATGGCTTTCCGAATTATATCTATATAGAAACCCAATCATGGTTTTTGGACTTTTTGAGAGAGAATAAATTCATAGACCTGGTTTAGCTCTGCTGAACCCAGGAGATAAATAACAACTACAACAACATGTTTTGGTAAGAGCCATCTTTGAGGAAAGTTTAACTTGCCAAAAGGCAAATGAAATCCCTGGAAAAAGATTCATCTCTCTTGTTTCGTAATTTTTCCCCTAGACCCTGGATGCTTTTGTTGGGTTGAACATGTTTTCGATTCACCGCATAGAAATTACTTGGGATTTCAGTTCTTTAAAAGAAATAACAACAGTGAATAATGCGAGATGATGGCTTAAAATAATTTTCAGAAATGTGGAGAACCATATTCAAGCTTTTATCTGACACACATTTTTCGTCCTTTGTGAGTGTATTGCTGTTTAATTACTAAGCTAGCTAAAGAATGAAGAGATTCGCAAATTTAAGATTCTCTTTTCAAGTAAGTATATATCACTGTCCCTCTGTGAGGTTGCGATCAATGTTTGCCACTTGTTGTCTTCAGTTGACATTCAGTGATTCAAAGCAACGTTCTTCTTCATTAATTTAAATATACAGTTCGTTTGTTGAGCTTTTGACTTTTCACTCACGTGCATTATTTTGATTCTATATTAAAAACAGTAAGCTTTATAAGAAGGTAAGCCTTTTTTAACAATTTTTCCTTACATATTAATTTTTCTATTCCAATCATGAAGAAGAAAATTAGTTCTCAAGTAGATTATAGCTCATGATAGATTTATACCTTTTTGCTATTAAATAATCTATTTAGTGCGTAGTAATGCATTTTAATCTATATTTAAATATCGTCAAAGATTATGCAGGTTAGAGAAACATCTTCTGAGATAGGTTTTCTGGGAATTAAATATTGTAACAGATATATGAATAACCAAGAATTATTCTCAGTTATCTCAAGACTTCCCTTTAACCATTCTTAAACCATGTACATTTCCTTTTAAATATGCTGTAATTAGTTATATACAGAAGTTAAAATATACATTCCTGAACTCTGCACCAAAGAAAAACAAAACACATATTCTGATTTCTTGATTTTGAAGACAGTTTTTCCTTTTATTATGGAGTAAAATTCTTCTTTTATCATCGAAATATCACAATAATTAATAATCAACAATATTTTGTACTTCTGTTGAGCACCAAAGCAATCATTTATTAAAAGTCAGATATTCTTGTAATTCGAGGCCATCTTGACTGCATCGACAGAAGTTTTCAGTTCCAAATATAAAAATGCCTTGCATTTTCGCCCTGTGATAATTTCAAGAGTTACACATTTGGTTCTCATCAAGCATATCCTTAACTGTAGGGAATTACCTTTTCCACTTCTGTACCATTTGATGTCCTGTGGGTCTGATTAATTAATCTCACTTCATTATCTTCGACTGAGCATGAGGCAATTGTGCTCAACGAACCGATGAACATGAAATAAAATATATCATTCCTTTCATTCAGTCTGGAGAAGAGAGAGTGCTATCTCACTTCTGCATCTTACCACTGGACCATGATTCAGAACCTTAAGAAAATGTATTATTAGTAAAAGGCCTAGTAGTAAGACCCAAGCAAAGGTTCAGTCGGGGAAAAAAGTGGAATGGGAACAGGCTGTTGTGCTTCATTTATTCATATCTGCAGGAGAGGATATTTAAGAGTTTTCCGCATCCCCACCCTTGTGGTACACAAATATGATCATCTTCGTCTGCCGGAGGGTGAAACGTCTATGAAAACCCTTAACAATTGCTTTCAATCTATTCTGTGGTGTCAAAAACATTATGCATTGTATCGCCGTTAGGAACTCACTAATCGGGATGAAAGGTCCAGAGAATGAAAGGTCAGGTATCAGTCAAATCATGATTCATAAACATGACTAAACTAAATGATACACTACGAAATTCCACGATTTATGTCTGTGGGATTCTCCATCTATAAATGAATCAAATTGATTTAAAACATTTCATTTATTCCATATTAAGATATTCCATATTAAAAAAGCTGACAACCTACAAGTATTCCTTCATAACTGAAAGTAAATTCAGATTTCCATATATTTTCATAATTTTTTTTTGAAAGATGAGAACAGATTTAGTTTCAATGAAATTATGCTAAAATTATTCTTTAATTTTTATAATTATAACGACTATCTTAGTTTCTGGTCCTTTGTGATTGAGTAAAAAACTAGATGCTTTCGCATTAGAGTGGATCTGGAATACTAAGAAAATATTACTCAGATTATCGTGAAATAACGCTAAACTTTATCGAAATTTTTCATGTGATCTTAATGCAGTATATGACATTTTTCTAAGATTCTATAACTGTAGCAATTTCTTTAAAAATATATAGTTTTCATAATCCATAAAATAAAAATGCTATACTGGGCCAATGAATGGTTCAGGGACTCTGTTCATTGAATCATGGGTTCGTCCGACGCAAATGTTTGTAATACTTCTTTAAGTCTTTGGCTTTGATCGATATAGCACTCGTGTGAAAACAGTCAACCGAATAAATCAAGCAAAACAAGCAGAAAGGTCTGATTATTGTTACAATGTCTTTTTCACCGAGAATGAGTGTGATCATAATACGAAATTATGATTGAACCATTTGGAGTTAAAAAAAATGAACTTCTATGTCGCTTCAGGACTTTCAGAAAATCTATCGTGACTGTTTAATATTTATTTATCTAGGAGATAACACCCATCAAGCGATGTGGAGCTGCAAATAGTTAGATGTAGGCAGAGGTTCTCTACATTGACTTCAACGGTATTAGTAAGTTTGGTTGTTCCTTCTTTAGGACAAATTAAATGTTTTTCGGATAAAGGCACCCAGAAGCTGGCGAACACTTTTTTTATTTAATACAAAATTCAATGGACTTCCATGTATTATAATAATGGTTTCCTAATTATAATATAACAACGTACAAAAAATTATATGCAAGTCGTAACTACATAACGGTAGCTTTTCTAAATCTTTTTCGAATAACCCTTGCCTACTAGACTTCCAAGAAGACTTTTCATAGATAACGTACCGTATTCTCATGTCTCCAGGGAAAAATTCAGGTAATTCCTGATCACGACAAATGAGCATGCGGAAAGCTAGGTCAGGAACGGTGAAACATTTTGAGACTTGGCTCAAATTTTGTTCATATTTTTTTAATACTAGCTCGTATGTCACTAAAGCCCAATTGCACCAGAATTAAGTTTAAAAATTTTTAATTAAGTATTTTTAAAACTAAACTTTAAAATTCAGTTGGCTTAAAAAGTAAAGATTGGTGCGGTTCGATGATTTAAAAATTTTTAACGGTGTTAAAAATTCATAAATTTTTATTGCGAATAGCAAAAAGGTGTTTGAATGGACAAAGAGTAACAAAAATTGCACACAATATACATTATATTATTTATTAGTATATATATAGAGAGAGAGAGAGTAAAAAAATATATAAAAAAATATATATAAGTAAAAGAGCAATGAGTAAATGAGGAGAAATCTGTTGCTGTTTATTTTCAGATAGTTTTTTAATATTAGGTTCGTAACTCGTATTCATTAATTTAAGCATTTCGCAGTTAATTTTCTGTCAAGTGTACTTCTATTAAAAGATTTTATAAACTTCATTGAAGACAACAACTTTTCCCGGAATATGTGAACCTAAACATCGGTAATAGAACATTAGTTAGATTTTAATTTAAAATTAAATATATTTATATAATTATATATATTATATATATTTATACAAAAGTATCCCATACGTTTAATATCATATTTTCACTGTGGGATCAATATTAACTACACTACTTTTACACAATTTTCCTTCTACTTTAGAAATAGTATCTTTAAATATTGTTTTCACACTACGCTACTTCGAAATTCGACTAATTCCACTTCTTAATTATAGATATCTACCAACATAACTTCAGTTAATTCTATTGTTTCAAATTATCTTTTGTATGGATATATGCATTTTCAAAACTTTTAAAATAATTAACTGCCTTCTCAAAAAAAGAGCTTATTTTATTTCCTTGATAATCATTAAATATGTTTTTAATTGCATTTACTTGAAGGCCAACCAAGTTTGAAAAAATTATTGTATTTTGAAAATGTAATTGAAGAAAATATTTCATGATTTTCACTTCCAAATACTTAGTAAAGATATAAATTGTTTAATATTTTATAAAACCGCGTTAAGGCGATTGATCCATAACCTTAAAATGTTTTACTCGATGCATTAAAATGCTGAATGAGGACTCATAAAAACATGAAATCATTTAACCAATGTATAATGCATCGAAACTCTATTGCCTTTTCCAATTAAAAAGAACTTAATTTCTTCTAATAACGTTACCAAGTGATATCCTTGAAGTTTTGTATTCAATGGCAAGTGGAAATTGAATGCCAGTATTCAGGGATTTTGTCACATAAAATCTTACGTTGTTGTGTGTCAAAATCTTTGAATACAAACATTCAATTTTCACTAAGAATTGTGCCAATTGCTGTTTGGAATGCATTTATAAATTTGTTTATTTTTATGTATTACAAATGTCATTACACTGGAAAATGTTTCTAAACCATATTTAGCACAAAATAATTGTGCTGGTGTATTATACGAGGAAATTCAATGAGAGAATGTGAAATATTTTTCTTAAGATACTGAATAAATCCAAACATTTTCCCTATCATATAAGGTGCACCGACTGTTGTAAGAGAAACCTTGTTATAGCCTGTAACTTTTATTAACCACCAACATTTTACAGGGCTATAGTTAAAATATTTTGTATTTAAAATACAGTCATTTCAGTAAGAGAATACAGTAAGAGATTTTCTGAAACTCATGAAGTAAACTGTGATTAGTTAGAGGTTGGGCGTGGCAGCTTAGATAAAAGAGGATTAAAACAAAAACTTTATTAATTAAACATCAGAATTATTCACAATCGGTATGTTAAGCTATTACATATGGGACAATAAGTACCTGACCAAGTGCTGGAGAGAAAAAGTCGTATACACTAAAAGTATATACTATTATATACACGTAAAGTCGTATATAATAGTATATACTGACTGGACAGTCAGTCTTCCCCCGTTCAAAACGTTTCCCGTTTATAAAATATAAGTGTTCTGCTTTTTTCCAGCAGGGTACCAGCATTTCTTTAAATGTAATATCAAATTCTTTAAAAATATCAAGAGGTCGGTACACTTCTTTTTCAACGTCATTATTTTTATTGATTCTTCTTTCATTAGTTCTCCTGTCTTAAAATGAGCAAAAACTGTTAATATATATATATATATATATATATATATATATATATATATATATATATATATATATATATATATAAATATTGTTTTTATAATCATTTATATCATTACTCTTTTCTAAAGAATACATTTCTGCAAATTTAAACCGTTAGATTTTTGTGAAAAAATATTTTTTCTAATTCTATTACTTAATATTTATTTATATTGAGACTTATGGGTAACTCATTTATACGATTTTTAAATAAAACTTATTTCTTTAAAATCAGCAAACAATGCAGCAAACATACTAAAAACACTTTATTTTTTACAAATTCTCCTTCTGAAAGAGTTTTTCCGTGGCGATCAATGAAATGGGTAACTTGGAAATTAACAGCTTAATATTATTTTTTTGGTACCAAAAAACTTTTTAAATCATTGCTTTGAGAAAAATACTCTCTTTTTTTCTTTTGTAAAACACATGTTTTTCTATCTTCATCTGTTGATATGCACAGATTAGAATGCAGCATTTCAAAATGTCTTTTTACATGATATGTATGTGAAGTCACTTTTTCATAACAAATTACATATATAACTATTTTATTTCTTTAAATCTGTCTTTTTACATGATATGTATGTGAAGTCACTTTTTCATTACAAATTACATATATAACTATTTTATTTCTTTAAATCACACCATATTTATCAAAGCATTCACCTTGTTATAGCCTGTAACTTTTATTATCCACCAACATTTTACAGGGCTATAGTTAAAATATTTTGTATTTAGAATACAGTCATTTGAGAAGAAATTTTTCATAAATATACTAATATGCATACATATCTCTTTTAAATTGCGCTCCAAATGGATACCACTTAGTTTATCACTGATGGTGATTGATAGAGGCTTGCCTTAAATTGCGAGTCAAAAACTGCTAAATATCTGAGAAAAGAAATGGATGAAAATGTGCAGCTTTTCTTAGATTCATTCATGAGCAAAGTAACGAACCATTAATTTACATGTGAGTATATGCAGTTCTCATCTGGCTGTTCACGCACAAGGGAAATAGCGAACTGTTGGTTCTAAGAATCCTTAGTTCTGCGTTCGATGTGATATGAAAACTGGTACGTTATCGATTCTACCAATTCTAGTCCTAGTATAAGTATCCAGAATAAAAGAAATGCGCATGGCATGTGTTGGCCCCTCACAAGGTGAAGCAGCTATGTGAAAAACTATACAAGTGCTATCTTTCTAAGCACATAACTGAATATAACCTTGCAAAACTGCATTTAATCTGAAGAGAGTATCAAATATGGTTATTTGCATTGGTTTGCTGATATTTTTTTTCAGAAAACAAAACGCGAGTAAAATTATTGTGCTTTTGAGTCAATGCAGTGCTTGAAAAATACAAACAGAATATAAATTATCTACACAAATTAGAAAATTTAAATAAACCAGTGCAAGTAAACATATGGTTATCTATCAGTCATGGGTCAGTTAAGAAATTTGCCTGAGTCAGACACTGACTGACAGTGATGGGTCATAGATTCGCCGTCGCTTGCCCGCAGACTTTGTAGTAAAAATTGATTGTTCTGAGGTAAAGACAAACTATCATAAGAGAATTTACTGTGTCCGAGAGGTAAGACCTTGATCTTTTTTATGAAAAGGAGCAGATGTGATCCTAACCCCTGATGAATATTGGGAAGCAAATGTTGCGTTTCCGGATATTCATCTAATGAGGTGGTTGTTGGGAGTTTCCCGTGTTGACCTACTTGTGGAACATGAATATTCCATGTTATCTATAAATACTAGCACATTTTCTCCTTGGAATAAAAAAAGTTTCTGCGATGAGGTATCAAAAGATTATTTATTTATAGTTCAACAATGACTAGAATCAAGCCTGAAAAATTGTTCTTTTGATTTCCACAAAATCAGCAGATTTCAGAATGTTCTTAAACTATTCCAAATTTATTTAGCTGATAAAAAATTTGCTGATATACGTGTACAAACTTACAAACACAACAATCACTTTTATCATTCTTCATATATATATATATATATATATATACATATATATATATATATATATATATATATATATATATATATATATATATATATATATATATATATATATATATATATATATATATATATATATATATATATAAATATATATATATATAAATATATATATATAAAATATATATATATATATATATATATATATATATATATATATATATATATATATATATATATAAATATATATATATATAAATATATATATAAATATATTTATATATATATATATATATATATATATATATATATATATATATATATATATATATATATATATATATAAATATATATATATATATAAATATATATATATATATAAATATATGTATATAAATATATATATATAAATATATATATATATATATATATATATATATATATATATATATATATATATATATATATATATATATATATATATATATATATATATAACCGCTTCATTTAACGCTGATTTTTGATAACTTCAGAAAAAGTAATTGTATATTTCTCTTTCTGCTCTTCAGATAATAAATAATTTTTTTAAAAAAAAACATTTATTCTTAAATAAGACATTTTTATGTGAGAAATCATATGCATTTACTAATAATTGATATAAATGTAATGTTTGATTCCTCTGAATAAAGGTATAACAGGGAAGTATAAAAGAATGAACAATGCTACCAACTTCCTAAATACATATTCTTATTTTTGCTAAAATTTAATAAGAAAAAATTGTAATAAACCTCTTAATAGTTAAATATATGACAATTTTTTTGAAATATTGAAGCTACATTCTTTATCTTTTGCTTGTATATTACAATTACTTTTATTTCCTTGGTATATAATTTATAATCATCTAGCACATTAAGTTTTATATGATAATCCTTAGTTAAAACAAATGATCAAAAAAAAAAAAAGATTCCTATAAGAGTTAAAATTTTTTGTTAATTGAAGAAATTTCGAAACAATTTTAAGAACTAACAATAAACAGTCATTAAGGTTATTAATAAAAAATTAATGAATTCTTGTAACTTACGGCATATTTAAATTGTGCATTGAAATCTGGGTCGTTAGCATGAACTCGTCTCTCTGTCTCTGAAAAAGATAAAAAGTATATTAGAAATAATTTTAAAGGAAAAGAATTACAATTTATCTGTTATATTCTGCAATTTATGCAGATGACTCGTAAAAATGTTACACTGGCAAATAAAATAAAAAAATTCTTAAAAACAGACAGAAAATACAAGTCATTTGTGAATTAAATTTGTAATCACATTCCCACATAACAGCGAATCGACTTAACATTTGTTTGAATGATGAATTTACTTAATAACAACGCACATTGGTGAAAATTACGACAACAAAGTTGGTTCTCTGTCACATCATGACAAAGAATGTTGTTTTCAGTTTATATTATCAGTGTGTTTCATTAAAAAATGATCACTAAAATCAAACCAAATCTGAAGACTTAAGATTTTGTAGAATGTTGAGAAAATTTGTTGTTGTTGTTGCTTATCCCCGACTGGCGTGACAGTACCATCACACCAGCCCCATGAATCCAAAAATAGTCAGTCTCTCAAGCACCACCTCCGGTCTCAACTCCATGTCTCCTCTCTCACACCCAATGCACTGAAAAATATGAGATGGGGAGGCCTGAACCACTCGACATTTGAGACAGAGAGGGTAGACCTTGGTACCAGAGACGTGTCTCTGAGCAAGCAGGTGGCCACTTCGTAGTCTTGTCAGAGCCATTTGGCTGTATTTCTTGTGTTTACCCACTAGTGCGGACCCAGGATGTTTGCATGTGTACCATTCTGGCGTAGGAATGGTATCCCTAAAAGTAGCATTGATAGCCATCCTAACTCTAGAGGTCAGCTCTGAGGATGACAAGCAGTCTCCAATGATGATATTCTGTAGGCTTCCATCCTTGGCTAACTGATCCGCAACTTCGTTCCCATACACATTAACATGAGATGGCACCCACTGGAAGACTATGGTACTGGCTTTCAAATTAGTAAGATGTTGTACTATTTTAGTTGTTGTTATGTCACCACTGGGCCAGGTGTTGTATGGAGCTTCGGCTATCACTGAGGATCCAGATATCAGAGACTATACCCTCAATAACACAGAAATTTAAATGAGAAAATTTAACAACCATATAGTTTCGTATTAAACTGTGTAATAAATATAAAACATCCAATTACTTTATGAATTATGAGGAATTTCACAAACGCGTCCTATTGAATGAGCTTTTTTTTCTCCTGCAGGCCTTTCAAAGAACTCTCTCCAACGGATGTGTCTAATAATGATTTTAATTGTATGCAAGATATTTGTCAGGTGATTCAATCGTGGTCTCCTAACATTGTAGTAGGATAAAAACTAGTTTTGTATGATATCTCACAAAGGATCATTCAAGTAAAGTTGTTGCATTTCTTGATTTGAAATTAAATAATGATTGTGAATTCTGAAAAATATTAAATCTGAAATGAAATCTATAGATTGTATTCTCTAAAAGATAAATATATTCTTAGCAAAACATGTACCAGAGACATATGCATAAAATATGGATAGTAAAATCGAAAAGTTTCCCTTCCATTTCGTAAATTATTGGAATAGATTGGCTTAACGGGAATTTGTGTAAGAGCAATAAAATAAGTAGACCAAAACTTGCTGTTAAGGGAGAATACTTGCGACGCATTTATTATTCTTTGAGACAATATTACCGCAACCTCAAGTGCCCATGCATTTGTCCTAAAATGATCACATGCCATACGAAAAAAGGGAAACTTTCAGAATAGCTAAGAGTGATGTGAGTCCTTGTGAAGGATCTCTATAAATAATGACATTTAGTGACACCCAGCACTATAATGAATACTAAAACTAAACTCCAGGGCACGACAGCCCATGTGGGCCAAGGCCTACAGTGACCATAACTGTTTTCCTGACCGAGGGCCCTGGGGTGCGAAGCATACGTCCCAGTTAGGTGGTCAGCCTAACGTAAGTCACCCAGTGTTTTGTTCCCAAGCATGCTTGGTACTCAGTTAATCGACCCACTGAAGGGATGAAAGGCTGAATCAACCGTGCCCAGCCCGAGGATCGAACCTCGGACCTGTGTCATGGGAGCGTGAAACGCTGCCACTAAGCCACAGGGCTATAATGAATACTAAACTATATATTTTAGTTCTCATTAAGTCTTATTTATTGTTTAGTATTTATATAGACTCTTTATATTATCAAACTACAACTTTTCTTCTAGAAGCAAATTGCAGGATTAACCTTTTCGTTCCGGCGGTACAACTGTTGTACCACGAAAGTGAGTGGCCCAGAAGACGGCTGTGGTACAACAGTTGTACCATGGATTTTTTCCCCCGTTCGAGCGCCTGACTTTTTCCCGCTCAAATTTCTTCGTGCAGTTGAGGGAGATTTAATTGCTGCTCTTTTCTGTGTGAAAGTCGTAAAAATTGGGGACTTGTTTGAGTGGAGAATTTTGGCGAAAAATGGTTTTCTTGGCTCCTCTT